>JAODUG010062830.1:0-35286 GCA_027564795.1 Aphredoderus sayanus
CCTCTCTCTCTCTCTCCCACTCTCCCTCCCTCTCTCTCTCTCTCTCTCTCTCTCTCTCTCTCTCTCTCCCTCTCTCTCTCTCTCCCTCTCTCTCCCTCTCTCTCTGTGTCTCTTAACCCACCCTCTACTGGGTTTGTTGAACTCGCTTCCAAATATGGAAGTGAACGGCAGCGGCGGCGGTGCACGCGCCTTTCTACAAGGCGGTCCACGACGCTGATCACCATATAAGGAAACAAGGGACACGAATTTCGCAAAAGCAGAATTGACCACTGGCAGAACGCAGCGGAGGCGGCGGAATATGTGATATCTATAGACAGCAAGCTACACCATTGGTAAACGATCAGCCATTTCAAAGAGGCAGCTTCAACTCAACCAGAAAAATGAAAGGGTGACGCAGCGGTTTATTACGTCAACATTGTGAGACAGGTGATCGCACCTGCACAAACGTAATGCCCGTTATTCATAAAGGCTTGCAATGATAACAGTATAGGCTATTTCCCCTCAAGCTCTGTTTATTCATTATAAAACAGTATATATATATATATGTATATATCAATGCCAGTAGATACGAGCAACAAACAAAACAATTATGCATTCATTAGGGCCTACGTTTGGATTGCTGTATGAAAAACAAGACAGATTGTAGGAATACATTTGTAAAACACATTCTCAAGTTTTCTCCGCGTATATAAATGATAATAGACATGGAATGTGCAAAATTAAGATGTATTTATCATTTCACGGTCTTTGTTCTCTAGTCAAAACGGTGGACAGTAAGTATACGATACAATGCTAAAGCCTATAATAGACTTTTTTCTTTAATTTAAAAGCACTACGTTAACAGAAAACCTGCATGTGAATTGTAGAACCTGTCGCGACTGCTAGAAACGTACACCTAAAAACATCACTATGGCTTTTATGACAGTGTATTTGATTTAACTACATATGCAAATATAAGGAAGCAATCATGTAAACCCTCTTATGAAATGTTAAAGAAAATCAGAGTTGACCACAAATAAAGTCCATATATCATTTGGACCATACAAAACAAAAAAACATTTAAATCTATACTCAAGTTTAAAGAAACTAACATGTTGTCCCGAGATGATCTGCAGCCATTTTGACAACAACACATGTTTTATGTGAGTATGGAAGAATTAAGAAACAATAACTCAAAATGAAGTGGATTGAAAGAAATGTAATTTAACAATATTTACTATAAAATCACTTAGCTCAGTTAAATATGAACTCTGTGGTGGTAAGCATTGAATAATGCATAATAAATACCAGATTTAATAAATAATAAAGTAAATTTATAACCATACCATTACCATATTTTATGAGATGTTTTTTAATTTTGTCAACCATCTAAATAGTATGTGTTGCAATAACTCTTTGGCTGCTAGAGTTACCAGTTTTACATGTCACACATTTCAATATGTATCATCTTTGGAATAGGTAGATCTAATAGCAGAGAACAAAAGGTCCACTTGAAAATTGTCTATACTATAATATACAGTTATAAGCATCAAAGCGTTTAAAGCATGAACAACAGTGAAAAATGTTGTTATCCATCTGCCACCAATTGTGGCTTTCTAAAGAACAAAACCGTGTCGGATTGGAAAAGTGCTTATACATGTCATCCACTATTGAAAAACTGGTTCGGTGTATAAATGGAATGTAATCAACGCTGTAAATGTTCTATAGCCACAAAATAAGCATGTATATACACACACAGACAGGTATATGCATTAAAGCCAGCATATGTTAGTAAATACTAGAAGTGCAGAAACTCCACACCTACCCCTAGCTGAACCACTGTCATTAGAACATATTGTTTTGTTTATAGGTGAATATTAACAAGCATTGTAATAAAAACAGATGGTAAACATGTACAATTGGTGGCAGTGTTAAAGTAAGACAACACATGTCAGTGAGAGGCATTAGACAGGGACCAAAATAATCGTCTTAGTGACTTGCCACCTTTGACAAAATATTTTGCATATGTATAAATGCTGGTGAATTGGCATATTTTATCCTGTGCCAATGTTGTGTTTCACTGCACACTTGTTCCAGTGGGTGGCATGATAAGGCTTAAGAGCTGAATGTGTGCTTGTTTTGTGCACAACTTGCATCACATCAAGATTATATTATTATAATAAAAAAACAAAAAAGGTTCAGAGGAACTCTAACTGGATTTCTTCTGATGGCCAGAGTTTGTCCCTCTTGATTTGTTAAACACCACTGTGGCCTGAAAACAATGAAAAGAGAACAATCTTCATTAAAATGCCAGCGCTGATCATACACCATACGTTTGTACAAATCCATCCTCATCTTTCATGTTCACAGGTGCAGATTCAGAGTTCACCTAATTATTCTCTAAATCCTGCATATTAAAAATGTACAAGCAAGCTGATTCTTCCTGGATCCAATTCCCAGTTTGTATTAGCATGTTTAAAAGACCTACAAATGGGAAGCAAAAAGGGCCCAATACAGGTTAAGATCGCCTAGTTATCAAGCTCTTGATTAGACATGCATTTTGTGGAATAGAGCAGACTAGGGATCGATAGCTGTTCCCTTGCTCATAGCATTAAGAGGTCAGTCAAACTGAAACTTCAGAAACAGATTATCAATATCTTAAAATTCTAAAACTGTAAAGTAAAGATATGCCAGTTACAGATGTCACCATGTCAACTGAAAGGTGTACAAGGTACATCAAGTGCCATGTGAAAACACATGATGCCCAGAGATCTTAAATCTAACCACTGTTCATCTTGAACATCTCACCTGCTCCAGGAGTACACCAGCAGCCTGGTCAATGGCTCCTCCCACCCCCCGGTACTGACCCGAGTACCGGATAAAGGCCCAGGTCAGCATGGCGATCATGGCCAGGCCCACAGCACATTCACATGCAAAAGCAATGGTGGTCAGGCCAATGAAGAGCAATAGCCCTGACAGCACGTACAGGAAGCACACAAGGACAAACAGCACTGCAGGTGTCCGGAACGCACTGAAGACATTCTTTGACTTTTAAAAAGAGAAGTAAAAGAAAATCAAATTAAAAATAAACAATAATAAATAAATAAATACATTCTTGACAGAACAATCACACATTATGGAATATATACATTTCATGAAATAAATGTAAATGCAATAATTTAATTTAACTTTTTTTTTTTTGAGAATTCAAAATTAATACATATCGTCATGCAACCATGACACCGTTTCATGCAATAGCTTCTTGCACTACAGCATTGTTTTGCGTGATAAGTTCTTGCCTCATTGTGTTTAGTGAAAGACTGCCACATTTCCTCGAGCTCTGCCTCCAGCTGCGCCTTGTAACGGTCACAGAACTCCTTTCCACCCATCTTCTTGGTGGAGTTGAATGCACGAAGAGACTCACTGAAGAAGAAGTGGTGCTTCTCTTCTAGAGAAGTAGGAGCAACATAAGGTAGGTCTCCTCCACAAACCTTAACAAAATAAATGAAATTAAATAAATAACTAGTCAGTTTTACATTATTTTCATAAATATCTAAGTTAATACCAAATCTAAATAAAACTCCAGTACAGTAACAAGGTTTACATTTTCTAAAATGTATTAAAGAATAACCTTTTTATTAATGTTTAGAAGGCTGCTCTTGCAGCACTGATCTCATGTGACAAAGTGTTTGCTGAAGGAACCGGGGGAAATTGAGTGCTTCCTATATTGTGAGCCCACCGGAGTTAAAAGGCATTGTTTGTTCACCGTTGCCTGTATGCAAGTGAACCTTTTCCACAAGCTCTCGTTTTCACAACCCACCTTCTCCATGTTCTTGTAATATTGGTCCTTGGCTGCTGCCACTGCTGCCAGGTTATTGGCCTCTGCTGTTGCCTTGTAGAAGAGACATAGTACATCCAATGTTAGATTGGGAAAAAAAACAGATTTGCGTAACTTCACCCCCAGCTCTTAGCCTGACTCCACCCACTGAATACTTTTTTTAAATGCTAATCAATAGTCAAGAAGTTGAGGGAGGGGCTAAGATGGGGGCCCCCATTAACATTTGAATTTGATGACGCACAAGCGTTGAAATAGTACACTCGTAACCTAGCAAGGGCCTTTGGCGAAATGGATATACATGAAGAGCCATTTTCAACCCATAAATTGCAGATTTGATAAAACATTTTTTTTTAAGATTTTGAAAAGAAAATGTAAAAAAAAAAAAGGGTAATTATTACCAGCACTGATGTCTAATCACAGTTCAGTCCTATTATTTAGTTTACAGCTCAAAAACATTTTAAGAAGGTATCTCTTTAAACATGTGAACATAAAGTTCTAATTTATCTTAATTCCACATGTACCATGAGCATGGACTTTGGGTGAGGCAGGTCTTCTCCCTGGTAAATCTTGATATATGCCTGTCAGCACACAAAGCGACAAGATGAGACAAGACCCTCCTTATTCACACAAGTTACTAGTGCTCTTATGAAGGAGAAAATCACCTTGAAAAACTCAAGCAGGCCCCTGCAGGTGACTTTGTTACCATTAATCTCTTTCTCAGCCAGTTTGTCTGGATGCAGCAGTGTAGAAATGAGGCTCTGCAGCTCGTGTTTAAACTCTGGTGCCACGTCTGACACATAAAAAAAAAAAAGAGATAGATATATATATATATATATAACTTTTTTACAACAGAGGATGGACAAATCTTACCACTAAGCTGGCCCTTGAAAGCAGGACTGGTGGCAACCTTTAGCCCAGGATGAGGTAAAAGGAAACAGGAAATATTAGTGAAGCAAGAGTGGATGTGCTCCCTCACTGTTTGCAGCTCCTCATGCTGGGTCTCCTTCACCTTATAAAAACAATTTAAAAAGGACACTCAATTTCAACTCTCAGAACCAAACTAAGTTCCATTCAAAACAAAGTCCAGTTAAAAGGTATAGCAAGTCATTCTGAAAAAAGGTTTGTTGATATATAAACTATCAAAACAAAAACCTCTCCCATAGTTAGATTCTCCTTCAGAAGCTCTACCTCACACATCAGAAATGCATTGTGAAGGCAAGTTTATTGTTGTGTGGTCTTAACATAAACACTTTGTTTATGTTCCTATTTATGGAGCCAGGGCTGTGTAGAAGTAGTGGATTGTTTTGTCAGCACAAACAGAGAACAGAAAAAGAGTGGACTGAGAGGAAATATTTGGTGAATTTTGAAAAAAAAAAAAAGTGTATTAGCTAATACAATCTCTTACTATACCTTTATATATATACACACCGGTACCATCCTCTGCTATAAAGCAGTTACCTGTAAACGTTTATCCAGGAACTGACTGCCTCCCTTCAACCCATAAACATATTCATATGGAAAGCTCCAATCCCTGATTAGGAACATCAGAGACTGTTGAACAAAAGGAAAGGCATTAAATTACAGAGACAGGTGAACAGCATGGAGAGGGAGAGAAATAAATAAACCTACCAAAAAAAACCTAACAGATTCCATACAGTGATGTAACGTATACACACAGAGTTACATAATAAACCTGTGTCTTTTTATCATGATGTGATTTCGCTACACGCCTTCCTTTATAACACTGTATTGTAGCATCTCATGAAACGTATTGATGATGAAACCCATCAAACATACTTTACGCTGTAACCAGAAGGATCTGCAACTTATTTTTGTCATGGCAGTAGGCATAAGTACAGTATGCGCAACACACACAATTTGGGGGATTAGTTTGTTATTTACGTACTTGAAAGGGCTTCAAAAATATTTCATCCATGGCAAGTCGACCATACTCAGTGAACAGCTGTAGAGATGAACAGAACAATGTGAAGTAAGCCATTATGCCCTGGGAAGGCATAGAATATCACAAAAACTCCATTTAATTTGAAATACGTCCAGAAAAGAACATTAATTTGTCTGGCTCAATGCCTTTTATCATATACTGCGGTAAACAAACCTGTAGCTGCTGAAGATCATCCTCTTGAATGTTCTGAGACAGGTTGTAGATCTACAAAACACGTTATTGACAAGTTGTATGACCAGTTTTATATTTTCAAACAATAAGCAGCATGCACATTCCAAGTTCATTAGTAATTCACCATTAATAAACAAAGATATGCCCTATTCATCAATACCCATAAAGCAAAAAAGCCACCTGAATTGAGCTTGTCATGGTGCTCAGAGCAAAGATGGTGGCACAGTCCTTCACAGTGGACTGGTCATCAAAGGCTCCCTGAGTGTCCATCAGTAATACTGCCACCTACAGGACAAAAAAAAAAAGCACCCTATAGCAGAACAGCCAAACTAAACAGCATATCAAGCATTTACCCTATTCAAAACAGTATATACAGAAAACATATTTAATGGTAGTTAAAAAATGGTGCAAACTCTTGCACCATTGTGTATTAGGCAATGTTCAGACTGCTAGCCCAAATCAGTTTTTGGCATATCCAGAACCAATTATTTTTACAAGCTTGGACAGCAAAAAACCCCCATGAAATCCAATTTTGTCCAAACCACATTTAGAGGTGGTTTCAAATGTACTTCCAATTGATATCTAAAAGATGAGACCTCAGAATGTCTTTGCGGATGACATCACACCTCTCGTTGCACAGTGAAATCCACCGCGCCTATAACAGCATAGAACATCACAATGTATAACTGCTGTAGCCAAGTTTGTCTGGTGCAACGGACAAGTTCTGTACCGCGATTAGATGGCATAATTGTGTAGAGCATCTCCTCCATTTTCCTGCATCCATGTTGGAAAGTCTTAATGTCAACAGAGTAGCTATGTAGTTGCAGAAGCCTGTCATTACCACAGCAATTCCCCATTGTACATGCCTCTAAAATATCACTGACTTTTAAATGCAAGTAAGCAAAATAAATGTGTTGTGGAAAAATAATGTAAATGGCTGAAGGACATGCCTCCAAGAGTTTAACATAAGAAAACACTTTATTGTAGGGATGCACGATAATTATTGATCCCATAAATTAATCGGACTATATTTGCATGATCAGGAAATTAATTCTGGCTGATAATTTAGCCAATAAGAACAAGACAATGCTTTAATATACATTGCTCATAGACAGTATGCTCCATCCACTATATGCTGTCAATGGCGTAACCGTATTCTGAATACAGAATATCAAACAGAATATTAACCCTCCAACTGTCCCAAGGTTTTCAGCAGACTACCAGTAGTGGGAGGCAACCGCGGAATGTCACATGTCCGTGTTGTGGTTGGCGGCCCGCTACTGGCGAGTGCACCGGGTCATTTTGACCCATACCGGAAGTGTTCAACTGTAAATTTTGCTGCACATGAAATCGTATCCTTTGTTGCCATTAGCTTGGTAAAAATGACAGGTTATTAATTTATTTGTAATTTACAAAACTTACAAAACAATACATTATTGATTATCGGATCGGTATCGGACATGAGAAGTAGGCAACTATCGTTTATCGGATTGGTGGGAAAGAAATCCATACCGTGCATAACTACTTTATTGTATTGTAAATACTGCGGTCAGATGCAAGTACCTCTGTGCCATTACTCTTTCGGACTAGAAACACTTCACTCCAGAGCTGGATGCCTGTCGTTTCTGGTTCTGAACCTCCCCTCCAGGAAAATCCAGTCAAGGGTTCATCTTCACCACCCAGCCAATCTTCTTCATCCTTAATTTGACCAATTAAAATCGTGTTAATTTGATCCTACAGGGGTCATTAAAGAAACGAGTAGACCACTCGCATAAGAAGCTTATTGAAATTAGTCCCATGCATTTGCGCAAAGAAACCAAGGGAGGAAAGACATACTAGTAGTTGTTGGAGGGTGGCATAATTGACAGCGTCCTCCAGTACCACTAACCTTCCTGTACATGTAACGAAGCATGAAGTCAAGAAGAAAGCTCTTCCCTTTTCTGAAGGCTCCTGCCACCGAGAGAACCACCACATGCTTGTCTCTTATTCCAGGAGCCAGTAAGATCTTCCCCAAAGCCTTTGTATCCAAAGCAAAGGAATGATCCTCCTTGCAAACTGTAACAATCTGAACTGGGCCAGGTTCAGTCCCCATAGTTGGAAGCACTGGACCTTGTGGATATCACACACAAAAAAGCACATAGGATACACACACCTTTGAGGGTCAATAAAACAATTTCCATTAAGGTGCTGCATTTTATTTGGAATACTTAAAGCTCACAACACAGTTGGTAGCAGATATCTAATGGTATTGAGTACACAGACAATGTCAGCTCTGTATTTTACTAAATAAAAAATGCTTTTATGGTGCTGTAGGTATGGCCCATGGCTATATTGGTAGAGCATGCTCTCAACTGCTTTTAGGTTTTTCAATAGACCCCATTGTTGCCAATCCTGGGAGGTTTATGACAATCCTTTGACAATATACACAGTTTAATACCAATAGCCAAGTTTCTCTTTTACTGTAACCATAAAACATCAGCACACATTTTGGGAGGTGCTGGGTGTGGTTGTTCACATGTTCCAAATGTGACATTCCATAAATGTGTCAGCAATTAATGTATTGTTGAGCGAAAATTGTCTCTTCGATCATTGCGTTTGTCATATTTTAGGAGACACCTTCCAAAAGAAGGAGCACATCTTGACATTATTGTACAACTGCTTTTGCTAGTAATATGCTATGCAACAAGTTATTATCCCTTCAACGTCAGAGATTAACGTCTTAAAATGCATCCAGAAAACCCAGCTACTGAGGTGATCTACCTCTATCTTATCTATTGTTTACATACGATAAAATACACCACACTGCCGGTAAAGTATTTTGTATTTGTTTGAATATAATTGTGTTATTTTTGTACCAGGTTCGGGAAAAAGCTAACGCATTAGCTCATGTTAGCAACCGTACCTTAGTGAAGCACAAACTGTGGCGTTCAAACCGAGCAGACGTAACAGTACTGTACGTTAACAGTACTGTACATGAAAGCAAACATAACTTTCTACTGTGTCACAATACATTTCTATAAAGTTTACCTTTGATATCCAAAACCAACGGCTTCAACACAAACGCATAAGATTCAGAGGACAGACGAGAACTTCTACTGTTGGCATGAGATGAAAACAAATTACAACTTTTTTTCCACAGTAAAACTGAAAAGCTTCCGCCTTGCCCTGGAAACAAGTAATATTGGTATTGTAGTTCCTGTTTTATATAATTAATGGGTCATGAACCAATATTGGACTACATTTCCCACAATTCAGAAATGCATTTAAAAAACATCGACTTTTTTGTGTAGTGTTGTATATGTGGAACTTTTGTGTAGAACGATTAGATTTTTAATTGTAAAATTAGAACAATGTACTCTTTACAAAGCTGCTACAGTATATGGGTGAATTCAATGAAGTACAATGAATTAAAACTAATTTAAAGTAAACACTTGTTGAGTGTGAAAATATTTTTTATTGTTAAGTAAACTGCAAATAGAAAAAGGTGAATCTGATAAAAGAATACAATTATTTCTGTTTCAGAAAATCTTCAAAAGGATGATGGAGGCAGTTATTAACATAAAAACAGAGAATTTAAAAGTGCACAGAAATGGGAGAAATATAGTATTATAAACCTGACTTGAAGTGTGATTTTAGTTAGTGTATTTAAATTATGAATAAGTTTAATATTATAGATACTTTAAGCTTTCATTTTCTGCCCTGACTTGCACATATAACGTGATAATAAACGATAATAAAACCCATAAATGTATAGCTTGTATAGTCCACACATATTTGGGGTGAAATGCTTTGTTTGATCACTGTATTTACATGTACTCTGGGTAAAATGACAAATTGTCCTAGAGTTTAAGCACTGCTTGGATTGAAGACTGTATGTATTACACTGCATTGGTATATTGTTGTAAAACTTACAAAATAGATATTTTCATCCATGTCCCTGGGTTAATCACATTCCTGAATGTTGTTGAGTCACCAAGTTGTGTTTTACGCAGGGAGAGCTAAATCAAGATTAAGCTTTTGAAGTGCCCCTGCCTTCAAAAGCAGAGTTAATATGAAAAAGTATGATCTCTACTTTATTGTTAATGCATCTGAGAAGGTGGTAGATATTTACATAACCTCAAGCAACAAGGCAGTGTCACAATGTCAGCACAAGGCAGTAAATTAGCCAAACATCATTTATCCACCCCTATAATTTCAGATGCAAATATGGTAATAAAGTACATTGCTAATTGCTATGTTTGATCTATTCGCTATAACAACCCATCAGTTATAATGGGCAAAACTTAATTCACCAACAATAGCATTTATAAACATCCTGAAGAAACAAGTCAATGCACTCTATCCTGAGTTACACCATGCAAAATATTTATGCACCAAGTGTTTTTGGTGCGAAATGAAGTCTGCCCTCATTTGCAGCAACTGAATCTGAGGGATCATATAATATAGGAGAACCTATCCTGTGAAGGATGCAATAATGTAAAAAAGTATATTTACCGACTGACTAAATCATGGGTTAATACAAAAAAGGAATATAAATCAAAAAGTACAGCGTTTTAACTCTTTCCCTAATGTCCACCTCCGGCAAGATCCAACAGCGAGTCAGCTGCTTCTTGGGCCTCAGCATCGAGCTGAAAGATCTCCACAGTCTCCATGTCCAGTTCTGCATCACTTGGCAGGACCAGGTACTGGTACTGATGATACTGGTAGTAGTGTAATTCTATGTATCCACTGTCTGACAAGGGGTCTTTTTCCATTTCCTCTACCGCATCTTCCTTGAATTCGACTGAATCCATGCTGACAAGCTCCTCATGGTCAGGGGTCAGAGGACAAGGTGGATTTTCAGACAGACAGGGGTTATCAGAGGCCAGAATTTGAGATGAGGGTGTGGACATTAGATGAGCATGATACAGGGAATCTGCATAAGAGGAAAAAATTATAAAAACAGTGTGTGTGTGTATACAGTATATATATAAAAAAAAATTATATATATATATATATATATATTTTTTTTTAAACTGACCACAATTTGAGTGGCATATGGAATGTATTCCTTAGTTCTTATTGGGTGGGTATACTTCCAATTAAGCACAATAGCCTAATAAATAAAAAGGTATGGAAATAAAGGGGTCTATCTTGTCTGTTGCTGGGACCATGGGTTGCCAAGGACATAGAAGGCTGTTACTAAGACAACAGAATACAAACACACCAACCATTTACATGGGGAAAAAGCTGGGGATAAGACAAAATGTGCAGGGAAGAAAAGGTGGCAATGATGGCTGTTAACTCTGTTTTATGTTTTTGGCTCGGATATATTACTTATATATTATAGAGATGTCTATCCACATCACAACTCACCTGACATTTCCACAGAGTCATAAACTGTAGACACCCCAAAGTCTGCTTCCTCCAACCTGTTACACACACAAGAATATAAATATGCTGGCAATCAGTTTCGTGGTCAGAAATATTGAGATTGTTATTTAGATGCATAACACAACTCTAAAAGTACTGTTTAAAATGAGTAAAAACATAATGCATTTAGGGGAATGCTTTTGAATTGTGTTACTTAAGACATACTTTATTACGTTGGGAAACAAAAACGTGTAAGGGATCTGATCCGACTCCACCACACCAACCTTCAAAGATTAATGAAACTTCAAAGGTAAAGCAACCCTGATGAAGGGTATACTGTAGATAACCAACCAGTCGGAAAAATGTTAATTAAAAGTTAATATTTGATAATGCCATGAAGACCGCAAATAACGGTAGCCATGTGCTCATACTGTACTTACAATGCTGACTTATTTAACAGGTTGCTGTTGGACCTGTGGTAATGGTGGGTCTTTTTAAGCACCTCCAGGAGTGCTGGTCGATACTCAGGGCACACATACCACAGTGAACCCTTCCCCGCTGACTGAAAGACACAAAATTCACACACTTCACTAGAGAGAAAAAAAACAATACAACCCTAGTCTACAAAAATGCTACTTTTAGATACCACTGACAGATGGTGCAACAGCCTGGACAATACTATGTAATAACATAATAGATTTCACATATGATTCATTAATCTTCCTGTTATATATATACATAGTATACCCACCTGGGACTTGTCCCTGGGAATGCGACGGAAACTTTTGCTTAGAGACAAGTTGTGGCGAACAGAGTTTCTCCAACCTCCTGACGCAGTTCTATAGTAAGGAAAGCTGTTCACAATCCATTCATAGATCCCTTTTACTGGAAGCCTCTTTTCTGGTGAATCCTCTATCGCCATGAAGATTAGGCTGCTGAAAGAATATGGGGGCTTGGAGGCAGGTGAGGAAAGTGGTTGCATGGATGCAGACATCTGCACCTCCTGCTGCGGCAGTGGTGTCATCTTTAGCAGTGGTTGCAGTGGCAGCAAGTTCCGCTTCTGATGCAGCCAACTAAGGCAGGTCAAGTCATCTTGGTAATGTGTGTTCCCTGAGCTGAGGCAGTGTATGCTTTCTTCATCAATGCACCGGGAAGATGAGCAGTGAGAGACAGGGGAAGACTGAATTGATTCAGAGGCAGTGGGAGAGAGTGATGTAGGGGATGGGGGAAAGGAAAGAGCTGAGTGTGGGAGAGAAAAGTGCACATTTGAGGTGGTCTGCATAGAAGATGAAAAGAATGACAGGGGCCCACCAAGAGTTGTAGGGCAAGGAGAAGATGGTGTGAAGGGTGGAAGTGTATCAGAGTTATTTTCCATTTCCCTCAGAAATGTAAACTTAATGTCATTCAAGTGTATGGTTGTTAAAATCTGAGAAGAAAACAAATATTTCTGGGATTAGACGTGTGCAACTAGTAGTTTACATTTAGTCTAAGATGTGCAGGATAATGATACATATCCCACCTATTATTCACTAAATGTATTTTAAAATTGGATTAGAGCATTAAGCTCTTAGATGTGGATTTAATTGTTAGCCAATTATTTGCCTCTTGATTAACAGTGTTACGCTCAAAGTCCTCGTTGTGACTGCCGCAAATGGCTGAAGCAGGCAGTGAACAGGTGAAGGTCCTATGTTAATAAGGTTATCGTATATCACATTAACTCTGGGAATTGTAAATGTAATGCTTTACTTAATGTAAATTGTTACACATATAATAACCGATTCTAAGGAGAAACTGTTGAAATGTACCTCAAAATAAATTTTCGGGTGCGACGCTGTCTACCAAAGTTCCACATGGCTGTACTGTACGACGCAGCTCAACAAGAAAATGGCGATAGAATATAAAGTTACATTTAGTAGAGACGCCTTTTGCTTTTGTTAGGTGTATATTACCGCCCTTCAGTAATATTTCAAATCTACGTCAGATATAAAATGGTGCACCTGTAACTTACCAAGTAATAGTAAACCGAATATCTCGTCTATCAGAAGTTCTTGCAGTGGAAAAAAGTCTGTCATTCAAATGTTAACGGAGTAATTCCAATGTTTAAGCTGAGGAATATGTCCAAGTCAAATTCCCACTGTCCGTGTTCTCTCCCACTGCATCGTATCCATGGAAACGAAAAAGACGCTTTGCAACTTGCGCGCTCCCAGCGCGTTCCCGCTTCAATAATATGTCTAGACTATACGTTTACAGTTTAAATGGCCATCAATTTAATCTTTAATTCAATTTAACAATGTACTTGTTAAGGTCTGGACGACTGGCTCGAATAATAAAGTGGTAGCACGTTCACTATGAATACACATTTGATAACGTTTGTAGATATTTACAAATAATCAATATAAAACAATCCATACTGTAGAAAAAGGGGCCTGTTTTTACACAAGCTTGCTATACTTTCAAAATCCGATGATCGAACATAGATATTTATTTTCTTAAAAACTAAATAAAATAAAAAACATTTTCATGCTTTGTCATTAAATAACAAGGATTCACCTGATACATGTAGATAATGGAAAAACATTACCAAAAAGGAAACTGGGTACTCATGTGACCAGATGTCATAAGGCTTTGTCTCAGTACAAATTAGAATTATAAATCCTACACATTATTTAACATAATGTAGGAAAGTGAGCATTTACCAGGATAACACTCATTATGGCAAACATATGCTTTTCAGCAAGAGCTGTCAAACTATTAACTGTGCTGGTAAATTTAAAAATAAGCAGTTTTTGTTTGGTTGTAAACACTTCACCCAACTTAACACAAGCTACAGCTTAATATTTACTACATATAATTTGAGCTGACTGAAAGAAGAGCATAATGGCAGGTGTATAAAACAGTGACACTCAGCAACCATTTTGTAATGTTCACTCAAGGTTTCTTTTTCGTTTATAGGTCCAGTACAACTGCTTACTGGTGCTGTACACTACACGTCACCTGACTAAGTGAGAGGTTAACCAGTATATAATGATTGGTTGAAAAGCTGCAGTAGCTACAGTAATGTACAATCGAAAACGAGGTTTGGCACTTGCTCCAGCGCCGATGGAATCAGAGGACAGAGAAGAAAGAATCTTCATTTTCAGAGAACGTACCTGCAGAGAGATTCACAACAATTAACTTGAGTAATTATTATGAACATGAACAATGCAGGCAGCAGAATCTCTTTCAGAAATGGACCTTATTTTCCAAATGCAAAAATGTGAGTTTCTGGAAGAGAAATTATGTTTAATGATTGAGCTTTAGAAAATGTTTATTCTGTCATTATGTTAGAATTAAAAATGTAACATATTGCCTGTGGGCAGGCACATCATGTATAAAACAGTGAATATTAATGGCTTGTTGTCAGTCTACGCTAAAACCATAGTTGCTGATCACGGCCGTGTACTCTGCACAGTGGCAATAAATCAAGCAGACATAGAAACATCCTGATGTGAGTTGCCATTGCAGATCATGGCCTGAGAACACTTGCTAACTTTGAGCTCAAATCAAACTCGCTCAAAAGCTCTGCACAACACAATGAAACGCATTGCAAAGCCAATGGCATTGTTGTTGTGAGCGGTGTTCGCCATTTTGTGTTCCAATTTACAGAGCCAGGGCTGTGTAGAAGTACAAGCTTATTTTTTCAGCACACACAAAGAACAGTAAACTAGTGAAATGCAAGAAATGTGGTCATTTGACAGAAAGTGTATTAGCTTAGAATAGCTGACTATATCTTTAATATAATACAGAAAGTCTGTACACAACAAATAAAGCTTAAATAGCCAAAAAGTAACCTGTGTCAAACATATTTGAGGTTGGTAGCTTCATTAAACAGTCGTCACTGAACTGTATTTTGCTGCTGCTTGAATAGTGCTAGTTTTGAACAGTTAATTTAATGCTAGCATACTGTATTTAAAGAAACAGCAGTTTGTGAAACCAGTTAGCCATTTGACCCTTATTTGTTAGTCCAGAGCTATATACCGTCAGTCGATTAGGGACAAATAAAATTTGAAATACTTACAATAAAGAACATAAGGGCACAAGAGGACCAGGCAAGCGCCACATAATAGCCATCACTGCCAAACAGTAAGCCACCGAGCATCGTAAAGATCATCCTAGAGACATAAACAACAGTTCTCCATGAAAAACTGTCTTGAAGTAACAAGTTACATAATTAATTCAAAAGTAATGATTTTAATACACCAATATGATTTAATCGTGCGTGGTAATAGTTCAAACATGGTTACATGTTTCTCCCGTGCCCCCCCCCACCTTTCCCAAGCCAGGGTGGCCGTGACAACATACCATGCTAATCAAATTTCTAATATTGCCTTACCCAACATATTTGTATCCACTGTAGGCAATGAGGTCAAAGGTTGAGAGATCAGTGTGCACAGTAAGCAGATACAGACTCAGCAACATCACCAAGACCTCAATGATGATCCACACTAATGCAGTGCTGGCACACAGTCCAAGCACCTCTGGACTGAATCTGAACATGAAGATGTTGATGGTTTAAGTTACAGTTTTAACATTTTTGAATTATTAGTTATTGGAAGTACGTTCAATTTTAAAAAGGTTACCTTTTCTGAATGCCAAGGGCCATTCCAGCAAGCAAAATATAGGTAATGAAAGCCATTGCTAAAAAACACAGAAGTACAGATATACCATAAAATCTTATTCAAAATATCAGTTGCTGTTGCAAATTACAAATAATAAACCAAGTGACATACTTGGTATGTAAAGATCAGGTGCATTCACATCCTGTCTTGGTGTCAGCGGGGTGTCTCGATGGTATCGAACTTCCCAATCCTATATAATATATAATAGAAATATACTTTTGCAACTTTTAATGAAACTGTACATTAAATTAAATTCTATTCTTTCTTGAAGTCAATTAAATGTACAAATAACAGATTTAGTTAAGTATTAATATTTGGCCAAGGTCTGGTGTAAATACAGCCGGGTACAGTAGTCTTCACACTATCATGGCAAAAAGTGTTTAGAGCATACTTAACACTACAATGTGTTAAACATACTGTAATATGTGGGAGTTTGTCAAACTCAGCATGCTTTTATATTTGCCACATTAGCATAAAAGCATTCTGACGCTTATAAATAAGACATCAACACATGCTAGAAAGGTGATAAAATGGTAGTTTATCTTCTTTGTATAGCTTTAATGTGTTCAATCATGAGGACATTCAGTATTATGTGATATCCAGAATACAACATTGCTATCTTGCTATACTTAGATTTAGAACATAAAGTTTGACTTGATAAATCAATGGCTTGATTACCTGATGTGTATAAGGGAACATGAGAAGCATAAGTTTCTTCATGACGTATCTGGTGTCGACAGCAAAGAAATATTTCAGCTTGTTTATAGGCATGAATCTGCTTATCTGAAAAACAAATCGAGTTAATTGGAGATGGTTTTCAATTTAATTATTATTTGTAATACTGGTCTTGTGCAAAGAAACTGTAAAAAAAATATTGAAGTTTGCGAATTCTTTACAATGACACAGACAGGAGACTGTCACAAATACACACACAGTTCTCTGCTACTGTTTTACTGGCTTGGTTTTCTGAACCTGTACGCTTGTACAGGTGTGTTAAAGTTGACTAGAAAATGTTTTAATAAAAAAGTTTGTAGATAAACTAATAATCTCATTTGACTATTCTCACCTCTTTATTTACCATATCCTTTCCTTGGTTGGCCAGGGAAGACCCATACATCACTGCTGCATTTGCAACTGGGTCAGCAAACAGATTACTCATTCCAGGATCTCCTTGAGTGCCATTGGTAGGTCCCCCTATATTATACACTGGAGTGTAATATCCCTGACTGTTCATTGCTGGTGTTGTAGAGCTGGTGTCCTCAAACAAAAGAGGATCACCTGCAGGGGGAGCTGCACGAGCTCTTGGCTTTGCTGGAGAGCAGATAAGTCACAACAACCTAAGTAGGTGCATCACATCGAAACAGAGTTTAGGAAATAACACTTCAGCATCGAGCATGGTGCTATTATCCTACTACTATAATATACGATGCAGCTAACTGCCAATAGATTTACATACTAAACGTTCAAACTCAACCTAAAAAACAAAAGAGTACTTAGTCAATGCTATGGCTCTTTTGGGGTGTCTCCCTGAAATTAGACACCCTACTGGAAGTTGGTACTACATTGACAATCATTGAAGCAGCGTAGTAATAATTAGTAATAAGTAATAAGTAATAATTTCGGCATAATAAGGTTATATTATTTACAAATGGTAAAGATTAGAGTTAAATACACTTTCTATTCTAAGGATCAAAATATGTAGATTGCAATATTTTGCAAATGAAGTAGCATACTTACTTGCTCGATAACCATGTGGCAGGTCCATTGTAACCCTTTACTGGAGTTTACACAGTTAGCTGAAACAAAAACAAAATATATGCAATCTAGCTAAATCAACAAGTCTGCTCAACTAATAACTTTAATGTACCGTGTTTTAACTCATTTTAGCTAAATATTCATCTAGTTCAATATCCAGGTTTTGCCTGCTAACGAAACTTGTAATGCTACCATTAGTTTACTGTACGTTACCGTGCCAGCCAACAGTAACATCTACAAGCTGTGAGCTAGCGTTAGCAACTTTTACTAGCTGTTATAATCATGAATGCAAGCTAACAGTGCAGTATAGCAGCTGGACAGTAAACCTACATTTGAGTTTGCCAACGGACACGACACATGCTATATAAGATCGACTTGTCTTTAATAATACTCGTGAAAATGCTGGCCAAACATATCCACCCAATATAGTGATCACAAAATGTTGAAAATCTGCAGGGTTAGAGTAGCACTCACCAACACAGCTAACGATAGTAGCCAACTACGTGGAAATCGAAAAGGTTTAGCAAATCCCACCCCTCGAATTTGATTCGTTAACTACGTGTGCCTGCGTGGCAGAAAGCACATACCTACACTACCTTATGTGCTTTCTAGGGACCGAGAGAAAACAATACTGTACGCAAGTAGCTGTATTAACCCTCCGGTTCAAACTCTTTGGCAGAAGATGGCGCCATCTCATTGTGTATGATTGTGTGGTTCTTTTTATTGTCAGTGATGTCTGTATTTATTTCTTTATTAATTAATTATTTATGTATTTGTTTGATTTTCGTACATTTTAATCTTCATGTTGTCCTCGGGTTTCAAACTCATCCTGGCAGCAGTGCACGTCATATGTCTGTGTAAACTGTCGAATTAGGTTTAGCGCCTTCTATCTGCCACAAAGGGTGCGTTTGACAAGAAGGGAACTCTGCTGTTGTCCTCCGGGTCAAACTGACCCAAAAACTGACCATTTGGCGCGTTCAGTGGACTGCACGTTTTGAACATTCAGTGAACGAATCGTTTCCTCGAAAACGTTCAAAACGTTCTTGAACTACTTTCACTCTATTTGTAAATCTATTTCACTTTTGATGCGTTGATCAATGACGTGTAGGAAATGTAGCGGCAAATGGAGCCTGTTATTTTATAAGTAGCCTAGTTGTCATCATTATTTACGTACAGTACAAGTACCAAATGTCGCTTTCATTTACTATTTCATCTTAAATATATGCCGTCTCATTCTGATATGAAATATAAGATCGGAATATGTTGATGCAACCATTATGGACATACATCCTTCAATTGGAAGAGGTTTAGTGAAGTGCACTATGCACTGATAGAGGTGGTCCATCATCTTGTGCACATGTACATCTGAAACACAGCAATCTACAACTGTAAAACACATGTTTCAGGATGTCCCCCTGAATTGATAAGCGATACCATGAACATATAGGCTAATTGTAAAAGTGGTTATGTAGCTCAACTAGCATGGGGTTGCCCCTACCTGGCCCAGGACTATTTGAGCCAAATGAGATTAAATAGCACAGTAAAAATCTAAACATAATTGGAAATAGCATAGTTCTATATATTTTCTATGATAGCCGATATAACGACACAATTTCCTTTTAAAAGTAGGGCCTAGTTTAAGTTCCTTTCACAACTGTTATTTTTGGTCAAACCAAGAAATGATTTAGTGACAGTTGAACATTTCATGGGGAGTATCCATCAAAAGTGTGTGAAAAAAGTGACTTCACATTTATACTAATCACAATTCAGCCAATCAAGGCTGCAGGGAATATGAAGTTGAGCTAGTGACTCATAGGCCTCCACATTATGCAGCTCATTTTACAGGCTACACACCTTTCTAAAAAAACACTATTCAGTAAAAACAATCATAGCTAATAGGCTAATAATAAGATTAAAGATGATCTTTATAGGCTACTATCCCATTAATCAGTTTGACATTGCCTCACGGTTACCTATATTCTGTGGATGGAGGATTACATATATTATTTTATAATTAAATTTTTAATCGACCATACATGCGCTGATTGGCTTATCGTGATTCCAAACCAATACAAAATGACTGATAAGATCTGGAAAAGAAATAGGGGCTTCAGTTAAGTACTGCTTTCCACTACTGCCTTTCACTAATGCCAGATAAAAAATAAAAAGTATTATTTTCCATGTTGCAACCCAACCTCAACATGAATACAAAGGGGTGGTTAATTTACTCACTGGCTCAATTTACCCACCTCTTTCCAAACTGTAAACATATAAACTGTAAACATGTTTGTTTCATCAGCAGTTTAAAAAACAGAACTTTACAAAAAACGCACGTGTGTGTCTATGTGTGTGTGGATAGATGGTTGGCTATGAGGGTATATGGGTCAATGACTAAATAACTATACCTATTCAACACATCCTGTTAATAATTCAAACATTTGGTCGAACTATGAGGGAAAACAAAAATGTATGGGACAAATACCCGTTTATTTGACCTTTGAGCAAACTGAGCAATAAAGCAGTGGTAACACTATATTGTATATTTTGTATGAATGCCAAAAAGTTGCTGATAAAGAACCGCTTACAAAGGTATAAACATAATTATTTATATATTTATTTATTATACTTTTCAGTAAGATAAATAAGAATGATCACCAGCAAGGTTTTTCTTAGCTATATCAAATATTTTAGGTCATGTTGTGCTCTTGTTGTTAGAATGAATGGAGAAATAATGAAAAGCAGTTGTGCTGCTTCAATGACTCATACAGTATACTGAGCTGATGTGGTTTATTAAAGTAAAAGTGGTTGTCAAAACCTCAAACAGACAAATGTAATTTACTCAAAATTCTTTTCACTAGACTATAGAACTGCCACCTGTTTTAACTTTTTATAACATGAATAATATGTATTTTATGATTTCATACGATTTATTGTGGTCATGAATTCTTTATATTAAATACATTATTATTTATTTGATATTTAAACAAGCAATATTGCCTTTCATGGTCACTGATACAATTCTATGAAATCCCTATGTTTATTATTTACTTCACCCACAACATCACGGAGTGATATTACGTGGAAATAGTACTATAACCGCTACCTGTCAAAGGAATCCCTGTGCTGTAAAGAGGAAACTCTCACCATATATGGTTAGATACGTCATCGCACGTGGTAAGTTTCATAGGCAACAGTATTTCCCGTAACTGTGAAGGGGCGTGGAAACGCTACACAGTAGTGCATTAAAACGTTATAACGTATCAGCGACCATGAGCCCCTCATTTGGGACATGGCTAAATGCGATGCAGAGCACCTTTGACTGTTCTGGCGAATTAGGGATTATTTTTAAACGTGTTTCTCAGTCATTTTTATCTCGTTTCCCCTGGAAGAAGACGTTTTTGGACTCTACCGATTACGGCAATAGGGTGGGCTTACCTGACGTTTGAATTAACAAGCAAGTCTCAGGTCAAAAGTTTTTTCCAGAACAGCAAGCACAAGTGTATTTGTATTTTATCGAAGAGATAACAACTGAACCATTTAACATGTATCGAAACGTTGGAAATCAAGGCAGAGGAAACCCCACGTACACTAACAGAAACGCAGGCTCTAGTTCTATATCGCTGGGGAGTTCAAGCACCTCAACCACACAACAGGAGCAGGTATGTTTCGTTTCATGTAGCCTAATAGTAAAGACTGTGTAATAAATAGATGTGTAATAAAATAAGTTAACATATTAACATGTATTACTCCTGCGTGTAACTAATAACCATACAGTTACATTTAGTTTAGCCTAGATTAGGGGTTTTACTTAAACATACAAGATTATGGGCTATAGCCTTTAATATAGAGGAATATAGAAGAGTATGAAGAATGTCAGTCATGAGGATTACTGAAATCTCCCAAATATATTGCAAACTCATATATACATGGCCATTGCATTTTTTCTGCATTATTTTACCTTTGGATTCTTAAACTGATAACATATTATTGTGAGATGTTGTTTCTGGGGTTGCCAGCTAAAATATTCTCACTTTGTTACAGAAATATACCATGGCTGGAAGCAGTCAGTTTCCACCCAATCTCAGTGCTATCACAACCAACCAAGACCTCCAGTGGTTAGTCCAACCGTCCCTTTTGCCACCACCAGCTCCCTCACGGCCTCTCTACGCAACTCTTCCAGGGGCCCGGGCCCTGACTCACACATCCTCCCAGCCACAGCTTTACCGACCAGGGGTTATAAGAGCCTCTTCAAATACCACAGGACCGGACAGACACAGGACCGATGAATATGTAAGAAAGTAGTGTTCATATTTTTATTTGACATTTGGGTATTTTGTACCTCTCATTTTAAGATGGTAAAAGACACCCCTGTTTGTTAGACGTAGTGACAATGAGAATGAGGTTACTGCAGTGCTATGAACAGTGGATGAAACATCCATGTGTCATTAATGTGTAATTTCCTGTTGTAAAGCTGTGTGAATTTCCTTGTGTAATACAGACATTAAAACATGACAGAAAATGTGCTTGTGTTAAAAAGATAAGAAAGATGTTATGCTTAGCAAATTGTACAAACATGTTATCACTAAAAGACAAAATGTGCAGCCGCCATTTCAGTTTGGCTTAAACCGACATTTCATGCCTACCACACCTTAATATCGTTATATACTGTATACATTTTACCTTTATTAAGTCCCACTTTGGTACATATACCAATTGGTATTTTGATCCTGGGGTTGTAATTTCATGGTACAGGAAGTGCACTATCATGTGACTCATTGGGGCTAGGCATTGGCTGTGACTCACACCTGAGTCATTGAGTGTGACTCACTATCCTAAAAGGGCGGGAAATATTCAACGCAGAGGATGATACTGACTTAATGGACAGAATTAAAGTTAGGGTGTTTCAAAAGGCGGGTCATAGCTCAGACATTTCATTATCATTTAGTCGGCGTGAAGGTTTCAATGTGATGACTAAGTAGGTGACTTGGACCCCTTGTGGCAGTGTTTTACGTTATGTTGACTCACACCGGGTCTGCTTGAACACACAGTTGTTGCTTGAAAATGAGAGCGATCTGCCTAAAGCAAGCACATTATTGTCACACTCTCAGACCTGAAGAGTGACTTGTCGTCCTTGACAATTACAGTATAGATTTATTTTATTTCCTACTAATATTTATGTATATGCCTATAACAGTATGAGCATTGTGATGTATTAATCCCCATCATCAAATTTGTTTTCTTCTTTAAAAAAAGTTGACTCAAGAAGAGTTGGAAAGGCGCAGAGTAAGAAGAGAACGAAATAAATTGGCTGCTGCAAAGTGTCGCAATCGTCGCCGTGAGCTGACAGACACAC
This sequence comes from Aphredoderus sayanus, assembly GCA_027564795.1. Taxonomy (NCBI): domain Eukaryota; kingdom Metazoa; phylum Chordata; class Actinopteri; order Percopsiformes; family Aphredoderidae; genus Aphredoderus; species Aphredoderus sayanus. The sequence goes on from JAODUG010062830.1 coordinate 23,070, forward strand.
TGCAAAATGTAAATAAAAAAAACAAATTTCATAACATTTCTTTTCCTTTTTATGTGGGCATCAACTCATTGACTGACATTTTTCCTTTTTGCTCTTTTCTAGGAGACGGACCAGCTGGAAGATGAGAAGTCCCGTTTACATAAGGAAATAGCAGAATTACGGAAAGAGAAAGAGAAGCTCGAGCTGGTCCTGGAAGCCCATCGTCCCATTTGTAAAATTGAAGATTCCGATTCCGATTCCGACCGCAGCCAACCACTCTCCTCTTTGGGCAGTATCAAAATAGAGCCAGCCGATCCTGACATACCTGGCCCTTCACATAAATTTAACAAAAAGCCAGACAAGCCTAAACCAAAGATTACTATCCCCACCAAGCCTTCAGCATCCTCAGCTACCGTTGCTCCATCGGAGTCTGAATCCCTCCACACCCCTGTCCTTATGTCCACACCATCTCTCACCCCATTCACCGCCAGCTTAATCTTCACCTACCCCTCATCCACTTCAGACGCCAGTGCTACACCCCAAGGCATGGCATCATCTTCGCATCAGGGAAGCGTCCAGCAGTCTCGAAACCCCCAACCCTGTGGCATAGCTCATCGCCGTAGCAGCAGCAGCGGTGATCAATCAGATCACTCCTTGCACTCCCCTACAATACTTACACTGTGACTTGTCGCCCTGTCATCTTAGTAAAACACTAATGTTCAGTCTTGATGTAGGCTTTACTTAAAATCCTCTAGAACACTAGATATTGATATGACATGAAAATTGTGATTCATGTAAATTCAAAATGTTCTAAATAGAGCAGAAAACGTTACCAGAATTGTTACTTTTTTCAGTTTTATATAGGATCTATTATTATAATTTTGTAACTCAGTGAGTTATGAAATAACTAATAATATATGTATTGATTTACTTTATAACATCAGTGCCTAAAACCACATTACCACTATGGAATTTAAAGTAATTAGACATTTTACTTACACCTGTGTGAATCATATATATCTAATTTGACCTAATATTATCTAAACAATGGCATACCACTAAGGCTGGACCATAGTACGTAATATAGATTATATAAAATGTATTTATTTTCAGAGTGAGTAATATATTTTTGATAATATTGTTTTTCCCTCTGACTTTTGAAATGTTTCAGTGGGCAGTGCCTTGCTTTTGCCTTTTCTAAAAGGTGTAGTATTTCAAAGAAAATAAAGGTAATAAACCATATGGAAATGTGTTATGTGTTATATTCCAAGCAAATGCAGACTGCATCCTGAAATGAACATCTGTGGGAGATGTGTAAGCAGTCTTGGTCAGAATGATTTGAGGCACTGTCAGAAATCTAAATAGACTTACCATATATAGAGGCAGGGGCTATCTACCAGAGCAGATACACTCACAGAGCATTTCTCTCTCTGCTGATGGAAGTCTATGACATATCTATGAAATTACACTAAATGTATACCTATTATATTCTACCTACAGCACTTTTATGTGGATATAAGCATTACTGTATTGATCGGCACATAGCGATCCAAAAAGCTGATGCTGCATATGGCATAAAAAAAGAACATCAATAGTAAGTCATTCTCGAGAATGCTTGCCAAATTTGAACTTGAATCAAAACAAGAACACCTCTCCACCATATGGGTGCTCCGTCAGAAGCTCCGCCACACACACTGGAAATGCATTGTGAAGGCTATGTTTTTTGTGTGGTCTGCACCACTTCGTTTGTGTTCCTATAGTCAGGGCTGTGTAGAAGTACAGGATTATTTTCTCAGCACGCACAGAGATGTATTGCAAGGAGATAATTAGGGAATTTGACAAAAAGTGTATTAGCTTAGAGTCACTTACTATACCTTCAAGTCTGCTCTAACAGTGATTCCAAACTAGGGTGCATGCACCTCAGAGATATATAAAGTGTGTGCATTAATAGATATTATAGCATATTTATTATCACAACAGTCATACCCCTGTGTGAACAAATAGTAGTGTTTGTATTATAAATCACCAAGATAATATTCAGGTTAATAATATAATTAATTCATTTTGATTTAACAAATTCAGGCTCATCCTTGTTTTGTGTGGTGAGGGGTACTTGCTATTAGAAGGGCTGTGTGTGTGAACCACTGTTCTAGGTGTGTAGGTTCAACCAACAAAAAATGCAATTGTTTCTTAAAATTCAAACAGAAAATTCAGCACACAAAGTGTCACAGCCACTGTATTTAAAGCTCTTCATCGCACTATAAGCATACCCCATCAACAACAGCCAACAACAAAGCAAATCGTATCCAATCCATGAGTACTATCATTATCTATGATTCAAACTGAATTTTGTATTTGTTAAAAATGGAAGTAATACTGCTAAATTAAGATAGAGGAGTAAAATACAAGACTTATCTCTAATATCACAGAGGCAACACAAAGCAAAAGCATGACTTGTTTTTTTAACCATTACCAACTTAAAGAAATTGTGCACTCTGTGATGCAATCGAAATATCAACAACAATCTAATCACAAAATAAATGGTAAGTGACTTAAAGTAGTAGATCTATTATATAAATCATTATGTAAAATGTGTAGACCTTCCAGTTTTATACAAAGTTTTTTTTCTCCATTTAATACAAAAGTCTGTGGTAGATCTTGAGGATGTGCAGTTCATTGTCGGTGGGGTCCAGTGATATCCAAGATCCAGTGTCAGATCCATTGCATGTCAGAGCCCTAAACTAAGCACAACAATCCCCAACCATAGTAAACCTGAAGGGCCTACAATTAAGATTTGTCAGTAGGCCCACAGTAATTGTGATAATCACCATGCACATATGGCACTCCAATCCTGTCCTGAGGAATAGAATGCAAATTACTTAAATTATAAATTTATATTCAAACTAGTTAGATCTCTAACAAAAGCAAATATCAAAGTGATTTTGTTTTACATCACAATATATCCAGTGCTGTTGACTAATATGGCTCAAAACTGGATTGAATGTTGTCTGTATTTAAATAATTTAAAGAACCATTATGTTGTTATCCAGTGCAATATAAAAAGGCTACCACCACTGTAGGCTAGTCCAGTGCATGACATCAATGCCATCTTTTTTTTTTATTCAGGTTTTTCATATGCAAATGGTAAACATTTTTTTCCCCATAAAATAATTGTTGTTAGAAAAACAACATGAAATCTATATGCATTATCATGTGCCAATAAATGTCTCTGTGTCTATGCAACTCCTGAAAAATCATTTGACTATTGATAAATTAAGTATTCCTTGGACTAGTAACTAGACCCAGTGGCACACAAACATTAAAGCATTCAGCAAAAAAAATGCTTTTGCACCAAAAACTTAACATTAGAATTTCTGGAAAAAGTCTGCATTAACATATTCCTGTGTCATTATCCAGTGCGTTGTCGTGGCTGCTGGTCACATTATGAACGATCAGTCTTCTGGTGAGCACACCAGGTGAAGTTGGTCTGGACTTCCAACGCTCCCTGTACTGGAGCTTCCATCGCCCAAGTCTCGGGCCACCATACAGGGCAGGTTGAGCTCAGTTGAGCCACCTGGACTCGAGTCGCTTCTACTGACACACTCTTCCTCGAGGACCAAGCACAATTCCTTCAGATCCAGGTTTTCTTTAACTAGTCCATCCTGCATTCGCTCCAGGTCAGCGAGTTTTTTCAAGTATCCTCCCAAGTCTTCACGCATCACTTTGGCTGCATGGTGCCCGAACAGCTGCCATTCCCTGGCAAGCTTTTTCACTTTCAGCCGATCATCGTCAAGAAAACAGCACAGATCACGTAGCTCAGTATTTTCTTCTTGTAGACGTTGATTGACGACCTTCAGTTCTCTGATTTCAAGGAGATGTCCCTGTAGTTGTTTGTTTACCTCTTTTATCAGCCGCCCGCGCTGAATGAGAGCTGATATTTTCTCAGACTCTTCTTTACGCAGTCGACTCACTAGTTCTTCCTTGGAACATGCCAGTAAATCATCGTCAGACATCTTAGACAATTCTCGATTAAAGATTTCACTGTCGCTACCCATTTTAAATAACAGCTATATGTCTGGGTGATACCTGAGATGTCTAATTGGAATTGCCTACTGTTATATGAACGGGGCTATAGGCTTATCAAAATCCAGGATGCGCAAGGCTGAGGCATCCTCTCCAAAATTACATGTAGGCTATACAATCATTATCCTATTTCAGACAGAATAACAGGATACGCATGAGAAGCGCTTATAAAAGATAGCCTACTGTCTTCAGGGTAGCCACTCTTTGTTTGTGCTATAGGCTACCCAGTGTATTGCCTTCGTAAATATTTCCCAAATAATGTCAAAGATATCCAGAAATATCCAATTAATATATATTTGCATCCTCTTGACAGTTAGCTGTGTAGAATAGGCCTTAGGGATAAAATTGTCCTTATTTCCCTTCTCACGAAGGCTCAAATATTGGGTATTTCTGCAGGGCCTCCAGTTTTCAGGCCAGGCCGATACCTTAAAGAAACAAATTAAATCCAACAAGCTTTCACAGTGTAAATATGTTAGTCTTATTTCGCAGCTGTTATCTTTAGTCCGGTTCGGTTAATTGCACTCGTGTTTCATTGTGACTGAAAAAACGTCAACCTGGAAAAATACGTTTGTTTATAGCACCAACAATAATAATAAAAAAAAGCGCGTCCCAATCTTGCCTGAAATGTGGTCATAATAATGTGCTATGTGCAGCATGCTGTGCTCATCATCTGAAGCGTAGGGCGATTATGTCTGCCTCCACTCACGGTTCACTCGGTGATGTTCAGAAATCGTCCACTGTATGTTGCCATGTAGGCCTACGTCTCCGACACACATGGAGCTTGATTGTAGCCCGTATACTTAATAGCCTATATAGTTTATAACAAAATATATCAAATTCGAATGATCCAGTCAAGCATACATTCAAATATTGCAATGGGTTCAAATAAAACAAAATGACTGATCCAGTGGAATTGTCCACCTCCGATGCTGGGTAAAAACATAAAAAACGGCTGCTGATGTGATGAACTCCATGCGTTTCCCCGTCGAATGGCTATTGTACATCCCCAATTGGATTCAATATCACAGAAAATGTGTAAAAGTGAGAATGTAGGCCTACCTCCATAATTTGATTGGAAATCATGGTGGGCTAGCAACACGTTCAGTTGGAAATGATGGGGAATGCTTGTAGGGAGCGGGCCCGCCCTCTTTCACTAGATTGAATCCGATCCCCGCCCATAAAACGTTTAGGCGTAATTGTTAGAAGCGTTGGAATGCCGGAATCTTATGCATACATTTACGTGTAGGTTACTCTCACTTTTTGTATAACTTAGGCTAAAACAAAGTAAGTCACCCTGTGTTTAGGATAGGCTATTTATTTATAAACACTGATGGAAAGTGTGACTACAGGCTATTCCATGGTGTCAGATGAGGCATTCAGCCACATCCTTCCGCTCCCTGTCTAACTATTGTTTCACAGAGACCATAACAATGCAGGGTGTTAGCCATGCAGGGGACTGGATTGTGGAATAGGGTATGAAGTTAGAGGTTGGTGTTCAACGTGAGGCCAAACAGAAAGAGTTGACTGAGTCGTTTTCTTCCTTTTTTATTCTGATTAAACTGGGAGGTGTGATTAGAGGACATTTAGATTAATCGCCGTTGGATAAGATATTTAGCACTCGTGTAGATATGTTAATGTATTAATTCATAAGTAAAAACTCCCATACCCATGTGCAGTTCAGTTACAGTAGCCTAGTTGATATGGGGCTAAATCATAATAGGCTATATTAACAAAAACAACTGCGACGACTGGTTATTTATTTTAAATCTGCAGCTTGGCTGCGCAGACTAATAGGATAGGTCTACATGTAATTAACCCTCCCGCTGTCCTAAACCGACAGCGTACTGTCATATGCCCGTGTTGTGGATGGCGCCCGCTACTGGCGAGTGCACCGGGTCATTTTGACCCATAGGACACCGGGAGGACTACATAAATAAGAACTTTTTTTTTTTTTACCGTTCTGCGTTATAATAATAATAATAATACTCTTAAATTATGTCTCAAATTCACAAACTGCGCTAGAGCCATATATACATTATGGCTAGTGCTGGGATTTTGAGCGTTTCCTGTAACGTCACAGAACCGGACGTTGTTATTTTCATAACCGGAAGTCTGACTTACTTGACTGCTGTTATTGACAAGCCAAGGCACAACCATAATACAAGTTAATAGGCATTAGCGGTTTATAGACACATTTAACACACAATAATACTGTTCTAACCGTATTTATTTAAGTGTTAATTCTTAATAATCTACTATGGAATCAATGTTCCCAATTAAATACATCTTATGTTGGTCTCTGCGAACGTGCTAACATCGAAATTCGATGTGTTTTGTACCAATTCATATTGACGTTGTGTATTGATACGAAATTTGAACAACACCAAGTCAAAAAGTAAGTTAATAAATATTACATTTTTAGTCAACGTTTTAATGTAAATTGTTTCAGACGTCTGAGTGAGTATAATAAATTGATCCAAAAGTATATCAGTTGCGTTATTTTTTCCCTAGCTTCTTTAATGATGGCAGTAGAGCTTGATGTGTTTGTGGGCAACACAACCATCATGGATGAAGAGGTCTATCAGCTGTGGCTGGATGGCTATACAGGTATGATTTCCTCTGACCTGCTCCAGGACATATTGGATATTATTTTGCACACTGTTTGCTTGTGGCCTTTCTAATAAACAAATTGTACTGTTATGACAGGGCTTAAAATGTAGACAGTTTCCCAGTAATTGGTGACGTGAAAAAATTAAGACTAAAAACACATTTTTAAATGGATCCACACTAGAGTTTGTATATCATGATACGTGTACCTGTACACATGTGATACCTGTAGATATGTTTTTTAAGGAATATGACAATTAAATATGTTCCCCTATCCCTCTGTAGTTGCATTTGTATAACTGCATAGCAAACGTAAGAACTCTTGTACCAGCAGCTGAAGAATCCACCTTCCCAATGTTGATAATGTCTGTGTACGTCAGTGAATGATGCAGTGAAGGTGCGCATTGAGGGTGGAGTGATGGAAGAGTGTGAGGCAAGTGCAGATGTTCTCCTGAGTGACACAATGGACCAGTACAGAACCTTCCAGATGTGTGAACGTCTCCTGTACAGCCCAGCCAAGCTGGCTAACCAGCTGCTATTCCAGATCCCTCCTCATCGGCAGGCCATGCTCATAGAGAGGTGTTGTGATGCTGGGTTAATATATTTTTTAGACATTCTGTGGCCAATACACTTATTTATTATTTTGAAATGCTCCCACAATATATTTTTCATTGTGATGTGTAGTCAGTGCTAACAAACATTTATTAAATAGGTATGCTATTGTTTTTTGGTTATTTACGTTACATTATTAATTTCTAACGTGTGGTAGTTTTCACAAATTTTTGTGTATTGTTTTTTTACCATTCAGAAACACCAGCTTTCTGTTCTCAAATGTTTTCCATGTCTTTATGCCATATGTATTTATTGTTAATAATAGTAATTTCTCTCAGAGCAGTTCATCTGGCTCATATAGTAAAGATTCTCTAGATGAAAATATAGCCGTACACTTTTTGTATGTTCCTGTATAGATACTATGCCTTTGATGATGTGTTTGTTCGAGAAGTTCTGGGAAAGAAACTTTCAAAAGGAACAAAAAAAGACTTGGATGATGTCAGTTCAAAGACTGGAATAACACTGAAGAGCTGTAGGCGTCAGGTGAGCTTAATCTACACAAGATATACCTACGTTATTTGGCATCTACGTTTAAATGGTTTGTTTGGTTAGTGTTTTGGATCAAAAATGTTCTAGTGCTATTCTAACATAGCTGTCATTTTATTATTTGCTTCAGTCCTAGCTTGTGTGCATGGAACATGCCATAATCTAAACAAACAAATGAATATCAATCATATAACATCTACTGTTAAAATGACCTTGAGCATGACATCTAAACTCTGAATATTCCAATGCAGTGTCAGCAATGTCCTCCAGTAAATGGCACAGTGGGGTAGTACTAGCTTCCCAGATATGAATATCTGTAATTGTACATTTTTACCAGGGAGTTATTGCAAAAATGCATGCATACATAAATACAATATATATATATAAGATTAGTGGCTATATGGAAAGCAGCTCTGGAGCTACTTTCAAACAGTAATATTGTTGTAATATTTAGATTTGTCCATGGTTTTTCAGTTTGACAATTTCAAGCGTGTTTTCAAAGTTGTGGAAGAACTGAAAGGACCCCTAGTGGAGAACATTCGTCAGCTTTTCCTTCTGTCTGACAAGCTAGCAAGGTAACGCAAAGCTAGCAAGGTAACCCAAGATAACATGCAGAATAGTATATATATCATTGTGTATCTCCTATTACTGTGAATCACTACTTATTTACAGTTTGTGCATACACTATTCTCATATTTTTCATAATATGTGGTTGTATTTATTTTCTGGCGAGAGATTACCCAAATATGTATTGTTGTTATTGTTGTGTTATTTGCAAACACATGTTGCAATTTTTTTTATATTGTAGGGATTATGCTGCCATTGTTTTCTTTGCCAACAATCGCTTTGAGACAGGAAAAAGAAAACTTCAGTATCTCACCTTCCAGGACTTTGCCTTCTGTGCTGGACAGCTCATAAACAACTGGACAGTCGGAGCAGTGGGTGAGTGCTTTGTTTTTGTCATAATATATTTGTTATAATATTCTAGTAATAGTGTGGCTTTCAAAGATTTTGTTTTCAGTGGAAGAAAGGCTGTCAATTGAGTTATGGACAATCAATTCAAAATTATGGACCCAATTTCAAAGCAGTATATTTCACGATGGCAACAGGTTATAATTATACAAGAAGTTACAAATGGTTTAAAGGGTTATGAAGTGTTAAGGATATTTCAGGTGGTAAGAGTTTTATTCATGGGCAGTTTGTGGTTGCAAAGAGTTAGCGATTTCAAATCTGATACAACATTTTGAAACACCCTGTATATAAAGTTAATATATTATTGGATCTTATATTTATAAAACATAACAGTAGGCAGATGACAATTGGCTTAATTTGACATGACATGACATAGCATAAAACATAATGGTGTTAGAATCAATTTAATTTAGGAAATTAAGTTGCACTTCTATCAGTAGGAAAAAATAAAATAACACTGTTCCACAGTTTACTCTCCTACAGTCATGATCAGTCATGATTTAATTTGAGAACCTTCAGCTTTGAATTACCATCAACATAAAAAATGGTCTTTAATGTGCATTGGTTCTGTATTAGTTTGTATAGGTAACATTAGTATTGTTTCTTACGTGTGTAGGTACGTGTGTAGTTACGTCTGACTTGAGTTTTCATCTTAGATAACATGGTGGAAGACATGGATGTAGACCTTGACAAGGATTATTTACAGGAACTGAAAGAGTTAAAGGTTTTAATCACTGACAAGGATCTACTGGATCAACACAAAAGGTGACATATCTCATATGTTGAGTCCTTACATGTTATGTATGTTAAAATTCTGTTTGACAATGATTTTAGGGACATGTCTTTTTTTTCATTATTTTTTTCTCTATTCAGCCTGGTTTGTACAGCTCTCAGAGGAAAGACTAAAGCATTTAATGAGATGGAAGCTAATTTTAAGGTAAACAACATTACCTTTTTGATGCCATTTTTGTAACTAAATCAAACTTAAAAAAATGCAACTGTAGAGAATTTTACAAGTGTCTTCCCTCAAAGAATCTATCCAGGGGCCTTGTAAATATTGCAGCGAAGCTAACCAACACAAAGGATGTCCGAGATTTCTTCATTGATCTTGTGGAGAAGGTAGAATAACTTTTGTTTGGTGCTACAGTAGCTTGTGTGTGTTGGCCCTGCCCCCTGAGGTGATGTGTAGTCTGCTGGGGTCCCTGCTGTGAGACCAACTCATGTAAAAGCCCATTCCTGATCTTTTCTTTTCCAGTTTATTGAGCCATGCCGTTCTGACCGGTGGACAGCCGCAGACATGAAACTGTACCTCACCCACTACACCAACTCTGCACATATACTGGACACTTTCAAGTAAGTTCACAAGTGTGGTCCTGCAAAGCACAATATACAGAGCATAACACTAACATTACCAGGGCAAATTGCTTGATTGCTGGCAATTGACTGGCAATTACCTCAGCCACAAGATGTCTGTATAATATCTGGTGCTCTCTTAAACAATGCCTCTCATGGCGACCACCCTTTTTCACCAGTAGGTGTCGCCCTACTTCACCTGTGATTTCTAAACTGTGGTTACCTTGTTTCTAGCTCTGGCACTGTGGAATGTAGTTAACGGTTTACACAACCTCTCACCCCTACACACTTAACAAAAGAGATATTCATCCCACAACTGTATTAAAAGAAACCTTGCTTCATTGAGCGAACAAAGATCACTTCATTTATTTTTGCTACAAGGATTTCACAAGTTATTATTAGTCTTCCATTGCCACATTTATTTAGTCTTTTTGTCTGTCTCTGTCTCTCTCTCTCTCTGTCCTCTCTTTCAGACATCAGGTTGTGTGGGACAGATATATGGGGGTTGTCAAAAGCTGTATCTTCAAAATGTACCATGACTGAAACATTTCTTCACTGACACCTCTTCTTTTTACCTTCTTTCCGTATGCTTTCCATCTTTGCTCTTAGTCATTAGTACGTGCTTTCCCAGCCCTTCTGTCCTTCTGTTCCAAATGTGAATTTGTTTTCTTCTGCATCTGTAGCATCTGTACTGTATGTAATTGTAAATAAATTAAACATATTTACATTTAACGCTTTTGAGTTTTGTGATTTAATTTTTTAAAATTAGTTTGGAAGCAATATTTTCCAGAAAAAGAGCCAGATATGTGTCAGAGCCTGTGATTAATACATACTGTAGATGTTCAACATAAACAACAAGGGACAGAAATTTTCCGATGTGGTCCATAAAACATAACTTTTAGTGCTCTGCATGATACAGTTTATATGCCATGATACCAGTGACCATGAAGAAGTAATTGGTGTGATTTATGCGATATCTGGAGCTTATTATGAAATTAGACCCCCAGTCGTGTGTGTATGTGATGTCTCTGTGTGTGGTCATGCACCAAAGGCACCAGGCACAATTTGTCAACCTTGGAGGGTGGTGGTGTTGAGTGATTGAGTGTGATTTTTAACAAGGACCACCACCCACTGCCATCCCCAGCATAACGACAGCTGTCATTCTCTATACCACCAGTACCACAATACAAACATTTTGGGTTTAATTGGAGGATTTCATTCTAAAGCACCATAAATCAATTTTGGTGAAACATTCTAACCTAATGTTTATAGCTATGTGGGGGAGGATTACAAGAACGGATCTTTTTTTAAATATAGCAAAGTACTGCTGTAATACCTGTGTGTATATGTACTGTATGTATGTATGTATGTATGTATTTCCTTCAACCACAAGTTTTTTAAAATGTACCCCTGTGAACATATCAATATAATACATATATCAAATATAATAACTTTATAGGGTGGCTATATACTGAAAATGTACTTCTAATTGTTGGAGTGTCTTGATTTCATTTGACTAGTTTCATGTTTGGATAACTACAGTATGTGGTACATGTTATAAAGTGGGGCGCAAAGTTTTACCAATGGGAAAATTAGGGATTTAGGGAAAGGGATATAAAAAGAAAAAAACCAAGAGTCATGCACAATTTACAAGCCAAGTTGGAAAGTCAAGAAAGCAATGGCAGAATCTGTGAGCCTAATCCAAGAAGAACCTCGAGTTTAGATGTTCAGCAAAATGAGCTAGCACATTTTCCAAGGCGCTCTCTCACTTTCTGTCTGCCTCTGTCTGTTTCTTGCCTCACTTCTCTCCACTCTCTAATTTTTCTCCACATTCCATTAAGTTCTCTCTCCATGTCTATAAATATCCCCCATGTCAGCTTGGTTGAGAGCAAGGCAACTTTAGCTGCTTAGTAGCTGTACGGAAAATGAAGAAAAGATGGCGGAGGTAAGTATAGATAAACGTACGTGCGTGTGTGTGTTTGGGTGGGGAAGGGGGGTAGGGGTTGTTAGCGGGGGGGCCTTTTAAATGAAACCAGGTGTGTTCTCTGACCAACGAGTGGGGGCTTTGGGTAAGAGGATGGGTGGGGGTGGGGTGAGGGTGGAGGGGGGTTGTGTGTGAATCTGT
>JAODUG010062842.1:0-14274 GCA_027564795.1 Aphredoderus sayanus
TATATATATACACACGCACAGAGTATACACTATATATTGCTGTCATACCTTGAAACTGCTGTCCATACAATTAAATCAATTAAATAACTTCATATATAAAATGTACCCTATTATTAAGGGAACAAGCTTCCTTCATGTAAGTCATAATCCCATTGACTGATTCCATGAACGAAGCAACCAATTAGTGAAATTGGCGAAATAGAAAATGTTTGGATGCCATTTCAAAATGCACCACTAAAACAATTAGGTTTAGTGCCCTCTATCTGCCACAAACAGGTAGTGCATTGGGTCAGTTTGACCCAAAGGACAACAGGAGGGTTAAGACCAGCCACAGAACAAGCATTTCCACGCAAACATGCTAAACTGGTCTTACTGGTGTGTGAAGCCTGCCCTCATTAGTTGTTTGGGAGCCATTTGTTTTCTCTGCTAGCAGAAACACCTCAGAGGCAACAGATTAGCTCCTCCTCCACCCTGATTCCACTGGGATAGTGTGTGTGTGCGTTCATTTATTGTTGGTTAGGATTTCCTATACTGTAGAGTGTGTCTCAGACAAATAATTTGTGACTTGTGTGCTGTTATGATTAATGGCACAAACTTTTATTTCTGGTTCAGTTCGGATAATAGCCAAGATAAGTAAACACATGAAGAGTGAAAAAGAAATAAGTGATCTTGTTTGTCGTTAATCTGTGCTCGATTGATCCAAGGCTCTCCATGGCTGAACCCATGTAGGCCTAACATTCCTGAACACCCCGCCCCCCACACACACACCCACACAAAGAAAAACACACCCAGACATAGAGTACACACAAACACACACACTCACAGTGATATGTGTGTGTGTGTGTGTGTGTGCATTGCTGCCTGATGGATGTGAGCTCACATCATGTGGCTCCTTTGCTGTCCCTCTTCCTTTCTAATTAGCTGTTGGTGCTGACATAATTAGCTGCAGCAGATGAACCCAGGCAGTATGTCCCTGACTATCTCCCTCAGACAGCTTCCCTCCTGTCACACGTTTGGCTGGTAACATGTTGGCATTGTGGTGCCTCTGTAAAGAGCTTCAATGTGAACAGTATTTATATTGTTGATGCACTCGTGTCAGGGAGGACTAGTGTTAGCTACCGGGAAAGCGCTTCAATCTGTGGCAGGGCGTCTCCGAGTGTGTCTGTGAGCTTAATGTTGTATACGCTTCTCAATGCAGAGAAGGAGGGGAGGGCAGGAAATGCACTTATTTTATTCTATTTTATCAGTAATTTGTTTTTAATGGTGATGGTTTATGCAGTATTAAACTGTGTCTGTATATACAGTTACACAGTCGAGGGCGAGTGCAGATTGAATAAGCGTATGCCTAAGTATTTTATGAAACAGAAACTAACAGGTATCCTAACCGTCCTGGAGGGGTGGATTCCTCTCTCTGTGGTCCCTTCCCAAGGTTTCTTCCCTTTTTTACCCATGAGGCTTTGATGGTAGTTTTTTCTTGCCCCGGGGAGAGGAGCAGGTTCAGGGGGTGTTGTTTGTTTGTTACATTGTGAAATGTTTGCTTGTGAAGTCCTTTGAGACTGTAACGTGATTTAGGGCTATACAAATAAAATTGACTTGACTTGACTAGGTACAAAATCTTGCTCTTAAACTGTCACGAGTGGTTAGCAACAAAGCAAGGACCGCAAACAAAAACCCACAAAGAAAACCAAACCACCCCAGGTGAACACTGTGCAATCATCCCCTGGTGTCCTGGGCAACTATTACGGTCTCTCCCTGGCGCACACCGGCGAGATGCAGGAATAAATGTGACACTGACTGACTGAAGATGGACGTTTTTCTGACTAACTAAAATCTGTTCATAACTCTTTATTTAACTAAGAAAGACTTGAGATTATTAATCTATTTTTCAACTGCAACCTGTTCTTCTGCAACTTTCTTCCTACAAACTGTTAGTTTGTTGCCACATTATAAAAGTATTCTTTCAAAGACAGAACAATCACATTGTGTGTGTATATAAAAATAAAGGCCCCACAAATCTACTTGTTCCACTGAATGAAAGCCAAACAAATATATAACAGTTTTCCTTGAGTGTTTTGTTAATATAGCTTTAATCTCATTGTGTTGTTACCCATGGCGTTAATGAGAATCATTTTTTGTTTCACCTTTGCTGTGGTGGGTGAGAATCACAGTTTTATGAACACCTGGAGATTTTGTTGCTACGTTTCCAAAATATTCTATTCAACATTCGTGCCAATTTATTTAACAAAAAATAAACTCCTCATATTAACTGAATAGCCGTACTTAAATATTATATAGTATAATTAGAAAAAAGTAAAAATACAAAAATGTATTCCATAAAGCAATATTAATACTTGCAAAACTTATAATTGATTGACATTTGTTGCTGGGTATCAAAATCACACTGTTGAAAGATGAATTAAAATGTTTCAGTTTAAGTGTTACTTTTCTATCTGTGACGTAAACAGACCCTGAATAGCAGTGTGTCCCCACAAGCTGCCACTGCTCATATCAGCACTCGCACGCTTTCGGGAGGGAAATTAAATTTGCAACCCCAACAAATGTGCCTGAGGCCATTATGTTTACGCTGTTATCAGGAGCAACACACGCATTATCTAGACGCTGCAATATTAATTAAGTAATCACAATGCATCATTGTCACCCAGTCCCAAAAACTGGGTTCGCTGAGAGATAGTCTGCCTGTCTTTGTCAGGAAATATGCATTTAAAAAGAGAGGAAAAAACGAAATATGAATACATCAAAAACAAGCCAAACATCTGTCTGTCTTAATGTTGATCTATTTTCATAATCCTTCTTTTAACAGTTAAAAAAAAGAGTAATATTAACTATTACTATTTTCTTTTCGACTTCATTGAGAGAATCCATGTGGAATTTAATTGTACATTACATGAGTATAATGACAAAGATACTAAATAAATAAATAAATTCTGCACGCCCTTTTTTCCCCTCCTGTCCGATCGCCCCCATGAGGCTGGAACCGGTGTTGCATGCATGCTTTTTTTGGGGGGGGTTTTGATCTCAGAGCCCTTTCTCTTGCTTTTGTACCATGATAATATTCTGTTCTTATTTATTATGTACATGTGAATTGTCTCTGAATCCATGTCCTGAAAGGTGCAGCCTAGCCTTGAAGTATGTGATTACTACTGTACAGTTGTCAAACTCTGTCGTTAGTACTTATGTTGATGCCAGGCATTGGAATGTTTTGCCATAAATATTGTTACCTACCCGTGTATTACTCTTTAATTGCTACTGATATTATAACTTGGTTTTGTATGTGTGTGTGTGTGCATGCGCACCCTGGGAACAGAGGCAACTCTTAAAACTGCTGCCGTAGGCACACACACACACACACACACACACACACACACTTTAGTACGAGGAAGTAATATGAATTGCAATGCTAATCTCCTAAACATGATTTTTTATAGTGCTGTGCTCAACATGCCTCAGGATTAAAGGCCTTCTATTACAGAGAAAGGGGGGTTAACACATGGAAAAGGGCTGGTAAGCCTGCTGTAGTAGGTTGGATTTAGCCGTTTAAGATAGCGTCTTACCTCCACCCCTTTTTTAAGTGTTTGCAACACAGCACACACTGTGGGATTATCCCAGGGAGTGGCAGGAAGGGCCTGGAATGAATACGACGAGGGGAGAAATGCCTCCTGAGAGCTGCCGTCTAACAAAAAGGGGCACAACTTGGATTTTACACCCGAACGTGAGCCTGAGTTCATCATGCCACGTGTCTAGGAGACAGTGTCCCGCCTTCATCTTACACCGCTCTTAAGACTTGCGTGTTTTAAATGCACTCCTGTGTTATGCCAGAAGATGGCGCCACCTGATAGTGTCTGATTGTGTAGATCTCTTTAGTGTCAGTGCTGTTTCGTCTTATTCTTTTTCGTGCCTTTTAACCCTCCTGTTGTCCTCGGGTTTCAAACTCGCACCTTGTTGTGCCAGCAGTGCACATCACATGTCTGTGTAAGCTGTAGAATTAGGTTAAGCGCCATCTATCTGCCACAAAGAGGTAGTGCGTTGGGTCAGTGTTACCCGGAGGACAACAGGAGGGTTAAATGTACTCTGAAGGCAAAAGGACTACATCTACCTGGTTACGTGACTAACAGGTAATCCCCCAACATTTAAAGGTAGCCGCAAAGAAATAACCATGACACTTCCTTCTCAGCCGTTACTTAATTCAAACTGGCCACACCCCCACTGGTTATTGTGTGTTTGACCTTAGCGGTTTCCCCTGAGCTTCACACCTGCCACTCCAGGCCTATCTAACCATCTCCTGTCCAATCAGCAGCCAGGTGGGGGCATGTGTGGTAGCACATTGCTCTCTACAGTGCTGGCCTTATGTGTTTCATCATCACAACACAGGAACTACATCCCCTTGTAAAGTGTGAGCATTGTGATGTAATCCACTGCTGTGATGGATCCATGCTCTGTGAGAGAAGTTTAATCTGTATTGTTGTTGGGGCCTTTTTTTTCTCCTTCTTCTCAATTTAACAAGCTAATTGCTCACCCTGACTTAGTAGTCAGTGAAGGGTGGGAATGGTGAGAAATAATGGACAGTTATCCCCTACCTTCTTCGCAGGTCAACGTGAGTTAATCCATTTTTCTTGTCTGACGCAACAGCGTGTTAAATGGGCCGAAATCAATATCCACCAGGCAAAGATAGCAGGCATTAGTCTATGTGGACACCCGCGGTTCACGGAAAATCGTTTCAGGTGAAGTGGTTGCAACATTTTGACTGCATTTGTTGAAGGCAGCTGACTGGCTAAACTAATAAGTGCACTTTAAAACTCCTCCACACTACAAACAGTATTTAAGTTACTTTTCCCCCCAAATTGATTCCATCCTTTTGCAGCTCACCCTAAAAAGCACCCAAAAAAAACAGTTAGATTGTTGTAATGAGGAAACTGACTGTGATGACTCTAGTTCTTCAGGGCAATCCCAACAGGGGTGTGCCATAACCCCTGGAGGACCAAGCAGGGAGTGATAACTGATGTACTGTAGCGGAGCAGCCATCATAAACCACCAGCTAGCGTTCATAACTCGCTAAGAACAGCTTTGTCTTGGCGAGTCTTTTTGACTACACTGTACATTTGTGTTTCCATCAACCTGATCTCCTAAGGTAGGAGAGTGGCAGCGCCTGTGGGGGTTAGAGTGGGCTTGCAGCTGGGTTAGGCTAGAGGTGTGGAGGGGTGGCAGGGGTGCCTGGGGCCCGGGCTGTGGAGCCCCTCGGAGTCCCGCGGCACCTTTTAAAATAAAACTAAAAAAGACTGGAGTAACGTTACTTCATTTATTTCTGTGAGATCAGGTTGGATTCTAGTCACGCCTGCTCCCCACGAGGCCTACAGCAAAATGTAAAGATGTGAGACCACGGGGTGTTTCACATTCTGAAACTAGGATTACAGTAACACTTAAAAACAGTAATTACATATGGAGTTTTGCAAAGATAGAAGTGACTGACAGTTTAATAGAGAAAGGGCAAAGTGTTTCAACGCCCCCCCACCCTCATAATCACCATTAACTGGCTCAACATGGGCAGAGATGTTAGTAATTAGCATAGCCCTTATCCTGTGTTTGATTAGGACATTTGATTGACAGCAGCCCATTTACTTCCCCTGTACTCCACCGGAAGACAACAAATAGCCGAGGTCTTGGCCTATATCTGGCACACAGGCGGAAGGCAGAGGGCTGATTTGCGTTTCAACTTATGTAGCTTACATATATTATTAAAGAACCAGTTTGCCCATTTACAAATTGATATTTTCTTGGTCTTAGCTTGCTAAACACCAGTAATTGGAAATTTAATGTTAACCTAATTCGGATGTGACCCGCGTTCAAAGAACAGTGTAATTGTGTTTCCTCTACCTATTAACACCTACTCTTACATTGTGCTAAAACATGAATTACTGCAATTAACCTTATCAGTGTTACTTCCATGCTGTCATGACATGAACTTATTAGATGTACAGCCAGGCCCCGGTGTTCAAATATCCCTGGAGCCTGGAAGTTGAGGCAACGATAAAGAATTGCCTCAAACTTGCAATGCTGCAATATATGAACAACATATATACTTTCTTTTACCAATTAGAAAAATCATCCGTTAGCGATCTGTGGATTGCAACCTCCTGAGGGGTCAGAAGATATTCAAATTTTTTTTTTGTGGTTGCATGCTACATATAATTGGAGCATGTAATAAGTCTGTATATCATTTGTTTAGAGACCATTTGAATACTAGAGTTTAGCTACCATCCAGTAGATCGGCTGAGCTGTGTGTACTGTTAAGTGTTGTAAATGACACCAAGGCATGTGATTGGACTGATACAATCAGATTATATGCTTTGGTGATTGTAGGCATGCAGTGTGAATGTCCCGGTGACCACTCAAATTGCAGTAGTGGTTCTCAACCAGTTCGTAAACCCTCGTGATAACCTTACAATATCGTCTTGAACCAGCAGGTTCAAGGTTAAAAGGACTTCTTTCTTGGAGGTGCACCATTTCCAATGTTAAATCTTTTTAACACTCATGATGTCCTCCGGGTCAAAATGACCCAAATCACTAGCTCTTTGGGGCAGATAGAGGGCGCTAAACCTAACTCCACAGCTTGCAGACATGATGTGCACTGCTGGCACAGCAAGATGTGAGGACACCAAGAACAACAGGAGGGTTAAGGCATTAAAAAACAAAATACACACAGCAATGACAATTAAAACAAACGGATGGCTCCGCCGGGTGGCCAAATACGATATTATGAAGGACATCACAAGGGTTAAAAAAAAAGACCAAGCGAAATGTACAGTATGTGGAAATAATATAACACAAGATATCCTTGTCGCCATGGAGATGAGCACAGAGATTGTGCACAAGCTTTCCGTTTCTTGTACAACCAACACACAGACAGACACACAGAGTGAACTGTGTACCATACCAGTAAAGGGTATATACAGTATTGTAGAATGTAGCGACAAGTCTGAACAGTAACACCAGGCAAATGTGTGTGTGTGTCCCATACATCCATAGGTAGGTCAAAAAACTGTATCGTACATCTTAATCAAGGGTGTACAGTATTGTATGGATGAGAGAAACTCAAAGATAATATGCTGATCCTGTACGCTTGTTTTGAAAAGGACTCCACCATCAACCAATCAGAAAGGAGAGGTCAGTTGCTCACCTGTACAGGTGTATGTACAGATCTCACAGACGGGATGCTGCAGAGTGGCTTGTGGGACGTGTAGTCGTTCATGCTCGGACCAGATTCATCCACGTTATTATTAACCCACCTGTTGTCCTCCGGGTCAAACTGACCCAACGCACTACCTCTTTGTGGCGGATAGAGGGCGCCAATTCTAATTGTACAGCTTACACAGACATATGATGTGCACTGCTGGCACAACAAGGTGTGTGTTTGAATCTCTCTCTCTCCCAAACATGCAGCACGGCAGCATATCTAGATCAATCTGTGGCCCAGCTCTTGTGCCTGCTGCCTGCTGTGTGATGAGGCGTCGTGACCATATGCGTACGCTACCCCTCACTGTGTGTGTCGGCCTTGCTGATCATCCTCTTAACCCTCGTGACACTCTTACAATATCGTCTGTAACCACCAGGTGGCACCATCTGATTGTGAGGTTCTCTTGACTTGACTTGTTTTGTGCCTTTTAACCCTCCTGTTGTCCTCGGGTTTCAACGTATGTTTTCATCACACACACGGAACAGCCGGCAAGCAGACCGCGAGGAGAGATTTGCTGAATTTGACATGCAAGTGTATTAGCTTTACAATCTCTGACTCCACCTTTTTAACCCTCATGATGTCCTTCGGGTCAAACAAGGTGCGAGTTTGAAACCCGAGGACAACAGGAGGCTCAAAAGGCACAAAAAACCTAACAAATACATAAAGAAATACTTAATAAACACACAATCAGATGGCGCCGCCGTGTGGCCAAATACGATATTAAGTACCACAGGAGGGTTAAGCTGACAAGGACAGCCTAAACATATCTCGTTCGGGTGCCGAGTTTTAGTCCGGCTCGTTAGTCCTCTTCCTGATGGTTCAGTGTGGGCGGAGCAAACTGCCATCAACCAATCAGAAAGGAGATGTCAGTTGATCAGCCCTAACAGGCACAACACAACAGCACTAGTGAGATATCAGAGAACCCTTTGGTGGGTGGGCAGCAGCTTTCAGATTTAAGTCTAAGGGAACACATTGTCCTAGTTCATGACAGGAAAACAAATAGTAGTGATATCCAGAAAACATTTGTAGCTAGAAGAATATATTTGTTTACTGTGGCGGCCACACTGAAATATAACTTGGAAATGTGTTTTCTATTGTTTTTGTTCAGCAGTCCGGTGTGAGAGATTTGTGGGAAAACAAATCTTGGTAGTTCATGCGTGAAGCGGGAATCATTTTCAATTTCAATGCATTTCCATGTCTTTACTCCATGCTGGGAAATTTTAGCCACAAAGAATATTAAACAGACAACCTACTTTAAGTATTTGTCAAACAACTCAAATGCTGCCACAGCCTCCTAAAGTATGCAGTGGGTAATGGCGAACAGTTCTGAGTGGCAGGAGAGACGGGCGGCAGTTGGAACCTCCCGGGCCCATGGCGCGTGTCGTTTCTAGGGTGATGTGTTTTTACACGGAGGGTCCAGCTGCCACCGCTGTTTAGATTGACACCGCGAGGGGCGCCAACAGCGTCCGCCCGCTTCTACGAGCTGTTGCTAGTCACGCTGGTGTGTCAGAACATCACTTCACATCGATGGGGGGTGGGGTGTCAGGTTGACAGCCGGGCAGAGCTTGTCACCGCTGTCTGAGGTCAGGCCTCGTTCAACGCGTCGCCATGGGGTGAATGCATAATGGCAACCTGGCGGAGAGAGAGCTGGCAGAGAGAGCTGGCTTTGACCACGCTCCAGCTGGCGGAAAAACGGAGGGGGGAAATTTTCCGGTTTAACAGCGATGGCAAAAAGCCTTCAGAGAAACTGGGTGGATTTACAGTAGTGATTCTTCAACCTTCTTGTCAACCGTGGTAAAAACAAATTTGTCCCTAACCATCCTCGAAAACATACAGCAGTTAACTCTCCTGTTGTCCTCTAGATCAAACTGAACCAATGCACTAGCTCTTTATGGCAGATAGAAGGTGCCCATTATAATTCTACAGCTTACACAGACATATGATGTGCACTGCTGGCACAACAAGGTGTGTGTTTGAAACCCGAGGACAACAGGAAGGTTAAAAGGCACACAAAAAACAAATACATAAAGACATAATACATAAATAAATACACACAGCAATGAGAGTAAAGAGAATGACACAATCAGGTGGCGCCATCTGGTGGCACAATTACATATAAGGACAACAGGAGGGTTAATATTTCACCTCCTTAGCCTAAACAAAGTTCACTTCATGAATAAGTCCTGGACCATTGGGGAGTGTTTACAGCTGTTGCCTCCTACTGGGCAGACACCTCAGTTTAATTTCTGGACTTCTGCAAGCAGCCTTTAAATTAAACCAGTCGGCTTTGCTCGCTCTGTTCATCGCTTCATCTTGCTCTACCGCCATTTTAAAACACGCCATTTCAAATGCTAGGTCATTGCACTTAGCCATCCCCCCGCTGGTCAGTGTGGCTGTGTGAAAGCTACAGTGCCCAGGGTGTCCAGACTATAATCTCAGTGAACATTGAGCTAAGGGAGCAATCGTTAACAGCAGCCAGGACACACCCCCACACACCTCAATTAAATAAAGCGGTTCACAGCCACACGCAGGTCATAGTTCATGTATTTAGGGAAGGGGGGGTGGTGGGCATGTATGAGCTATGGCCACCTTTTTGTGGTCTCACACAAACAACACACGCTGCAGGCTGAGCACCACAGCTCTCTCTTATACTTCTGGCATCTCTAAACAATAACACAACCAATAATGAGACATTACATGCCACTAAAACTGTGGCTGTGGT
This sequence comes from Aphredoderus sayanus, assembly GCA_027564795.1. Classification (NCBI taxonomy): domain Eukaryota; kingdom Metazoa; phylum Chordata; class Actinopteri; order Percopsiformes; family Aphredoderidae; genus Aphredoderus; species Aphredoderus sayanus. The sequence continues at coordinate 9,972 of JAODUG010062842.1, forward strand.
TAATGTGCTATTGATTTCCTTGTATTAGCCATTAGTCTTGTGATTCCCATTACCTATGTACAACCTTGTTATTATCCCAAGTATAAATGAGACAGTAAAATTGTCCTAAATATCTGAGAACAGTCCACTTCCCATTGTGCTGAAAGGATCTCCTGCTAACTCTGCAGCGCCTGGTTCAGACTTTGACTCTTAAATAATCACAAATCATAGCCTTTGGAGAGAAAATGGGCGCTCCGGAGGCCTCTGTCAGATTTTAAAGGCTCAGAATAACAACTCTGCAAATTACAGTGTGTGTGGGTGGCTGCAACCGAGCACCTACATGTATGCTGCATTGCACTTTACTGTATTCTCTACACAGCAAAATGACTATTTCAGGTTATTATATCTAAGCTCTTTGACAACTCCTTGAATACAGAGCAAATGTTTTCACATGGGCACATGACAATGACAAGACACGCCTGGAATACAATGTTACTGTAGCTAGGTAAATCCTGCACTCAGCAACATTTACAAATGTTAACATCGTGTGGTCAGCAAATCTGCATTCAGCTCAGGGAGAGGAAAAAAAGTGTCGGTAATCAAAAAAAATAATCTTGCCTGGGGTCGGAAACCTGTGCGAGTCTCTCGCTTGCTTTTAAATGTGGAAAATATACTGGTGGCTCTTTTGAGGACTGTCTAGATCTCAGAAGCAGGCTTCTGTGCTCCTGGCTGCTATACAGATATTCTGATGGTCCCCAAAGAGATAAGCCCCAGACTCATACAGTATAAAGCAATGTGCTTGTCGCCAATGGCTTTATGGCTGAAAGTTGGTCGCTAGTGGACATTCCAGGCTCTGGTTGCCGAACTGTCTCATTTATATTTCCCACCCTAAATGTTTCCATTATCTATCCATCCTCAGAAATATTTGTAATGTTGGGGGGAACCAATCTACCATAACATTAAATTAAGAAAACAAGGGAAACTATCTTTTAAAATTGTACTCTAATGGAAACATTAAATCTAATGGCTAATGTGGCTCGGGAAAGGAAAGTTTGGGGTTCCCTGCTGGAGCTGCTGCACCTGCGACCTGACCTCGGATAAGCGGTTGAGGTTAATCTAGAAGCGTGTAACAAAACAAGGTTTTGCAGCTGAACAGTTTGAGGTGACAGCAAAGAAACATTGTGTAGCCTCTGACTTTGCTACCTTGTATGGACGGCTTGCTTGTGTACCGTAGCTAGGTAACAATGAAAACCTATGGCGTTTCATTGAGTTAGGCATTATCTAAATTATGGAGTGGAATGGATTTGAGTGAGGGAGGTCTCGTCCCCCTCTTGTACAATGGCTCCGACGCCTATGTGCATGTCAGTCAACAATATCCTTTGCTCCCATTGGTAGTTCCATCAAAGTTGAGGTTAGTTTGTCTTCATACCCGCCTACTTTGCGCAGGTACCCAGGGGCTTATTCCACCTCTGAATCGCCTGACATTGCATGTTCCCTTCTCACTACACCACTGCTAGTCTCTGAGGCTGTAGCCTGTACCACACATCTCTCCATCTCTCCCTTTGTTCCTCACTGACTGGAGCAAATTCTCCCAACCTCTAATTCCCTCTGTAAACAGCGGCTGAACTTATTGAGGCTGGGAGGGGGGCGGGGGGGGGGCATTGTGCCCCATCTCATTACCTTTGTCCGCTCTTCTCGACAACGAGATAAACAGTCTGCCTGGCACCGGTTGGGGAGACCGGACGTTCGAGAGCCCAGCGGATCTAGGCGATTATGGGAAGCACAATCACTCGCTCCCTATTGTCTTCCGACGGTAACCGTGTCCGCACCTGTGCTCCAAATTCTGACCTTCACAACTGACCTCCACCTTGTCTGATTGGCTGTTAAGTCGCTTTGTGTATTTAGCCAATGGAATCAAACCTCAGGTGTGAGGAGGCAAACATAAAATGCACAGAACGAGGGTCAGTGAAGTCCATGCAGGGGAGATTAGACTGCACCCACGGTCTTTAACCCTCATGATGTCCTTCGGGTCAAAATTACCCAAATCACTACCTCTTTGTGGCAGATAGAGGGTGTGTTTGAAACCCGGGGACAATAGGAGGGTTAAAAGGCACAAAAAAACAAATAAATAAAGAAATAATAAATACACACAGCAATGCAAATAAATAAACAATCAGATGGCGCCGCCTGGTGGCATAATTCAATCAAAATTTCACATTTTTAGTGTTTCTGGGATGGGAATGGAACTCCGGATGTTTGGGCTTGATTTTCCATTTTCCCTGGTGCTTGTTTGTGATTGGAGGGTTGAGATGATGGTTGTTACATATGGTGGTGGTATTACTTTTTTTATATATTGTATTGTTTTTAATAATAATAATACTTTATTTTTATAGCACCTTTCATACACAAAGTGCTTTACAGTAAGGAACATATTAAATTAAACCTATTCCCTAGAGGCCGATGTGCTTTATCCCTTTAATGATTTTGTAGTGTGAAGCACTTTGTCTTACGTGTATTGTATGAAAAGTGCTATATAAATAAAGACTGATTGATTGAAGGACATCACGAGGGTTAAAGGTGTCGTAGTAAATGTAGCTTAGCTGTTTAGGAAGGAATGAAAGATAGATAACAACTTTATACTTTACAGTGACTCATTTCTGTCATTTCAGTTACTCTTTCTATACCGCACTATGGAGTACATACAGATTCACACGGACTATAAATATATATTATAATATTGTCATAAAACATACCACTCCTCCTCAAACCCCCTCCCCCACCAAACACGCACGCACATTAACTAAATTGTTTTCATTATTGCCGGTCGTATGACCGACAGTCACAGGGAGGTCACTTACAGCATAATGAGAAAGCCATTACATATGACAAATTGAGTCTCAATGCGGAGAATTCAATTAAATAGTGAGAGGGCCGCAACGGCTGAAATAGTCTGCAGTTGTTTACACCAATCACTTGTCTGGCCCATGGGACAGTGCCTCAATGGCTGTGTATGGAGACAGCCTCCACATTAGCCACTTGTGCTACAGCTTGAAACCACCTGGGCACTAGTCCCACTTTATCGTGTCAGGAATTCGTGTTTCCTTACTGCTCACACGTGTGTGTGTGTGTGCCCCCACCCCCCTCCCCAGAGAAGCGCATGAAATAAGGACGTGCGAAACACGCTTACCGTGAGCACCGCAGTCGTCCTCGTCAAACAGCTGTTCAGACGCGTATGTGTGTATGTGTCTGGTGGGGAGGTACAGCAGTGACATGTTATCCTATGATGACAAGATATCTACAGGCAGTGTGAGACTGTGTGAACTCTGTGTGCTGAACATGGTGTTGCAGGAGTGAAGCAGGCGGTGGCCATAGTGCGGTGCACGCTGTAGGCCGATCATGGAAACGAGGCGCTAGCAAAACCACTCTTCTCTTGCGCTGCGCCTTTTTCTAGCGTTTTTTAGACGCGCATAAAAGTTACGATATTCTCACCTTTTCAAGATAGGCGCGGAGTCGTGTCGCTCGTCAATGTCACACTTGGGCCAGGCAGCCTATCAAATCGAGCAAGAGGCGGGAATTATTACTTTACCAAACCGCTTTGCCACGCCGTTACATTACATTAAACAAGACGAAAGTATGGCCACTGTAAACGTCTGCTTGAAATTATAATTTCTCCCGTTCTAATATTTTGATCGCTCGGTTGCTAGGCGCGCCGGCAGTTTCCCCCAACGCGCTTTTCAAAGCGGCCGCGTTTCTGTGTGGTCGGCCCGCTAATGCATTCTGTCCCACAGCAAACACTGCAGTAACGCCTGCAACTCTCATACACACACAATCCCTGCTCCTCCCCTGCAACTCAAACGCACGCACACAATCCCTACTCCTCCCCTACTCCCGTCTTTCAGTTTGATCTGCGCCCCCAAAACAGACTCTAGTTTCCTGTCCTCATTTTCGAGTTCCTACCGGCGCCAAGGCACACAGGTAGAGCAGATACCGGCGCCAAGGCACACAGGTAGAGCGGAGACCGGCGCCAAGGCACACAGGTAGAGCGGAGACCGGCGCCAAGGCACACAGGTAGAGCAGAGACCCCTGACTTTCTCCCCGCTGCAGCGTGATGGGGCATGAGGCAAAGGCCTAGACAACTCTGGACGGGATGGTGTGCCCCGTGGGAGGAGAGCCTTCTCCTCACGGCACCCCAGGGAAGTGTGGGCGGGGGGGCGGCAGGCATTCGGTGCGCTGCTTAACCCTCCTGTTGTCCTCTGGGTCAAAATGACCCAAATCACTAGCTCTTTGTGGCAGATAGAGGGCGTTAAACCTAATTCTACAGCTT
>JAODUG010062862.1:0-14272 GCA_027564795.1 Aphredoderus sayanus
ACTGTATACAGTACACACAGTAGCTATACATTCAGAGATAGATGGATAGATATAATATTTCATGTTGAAATAATAATAAGACATCATTTAGAATATTTAATAATAGATCATGATATGCTATTTATTTACACAGGAATATGTTTTTGGCTTTTGAAGGTCAATGCTGCTTGACCCTATATCTCCATCCTTTGTAACAAAGGCCACATACCACTAATAAATAAAAAGCACACAATAACATCCAATTGGAGAAGGATAATATCCAAACAAAACAAATATTTAAAAAAAATTAGAAATATACCAGGATCAGCATTAAAATTGGTATCTGGAACCATAAAATACCTGCTGCACTATAGATCCTGTCCTGAAGTTGAGGCACTGGCTGGTACAGGCTCAATTGGGGGGCGTTCACAGTTCTTCTGCCACCCTGGGAAATAACATAGGCCTAAATAAGAAGAGACACAAACATTATCTTTTAAGTGAAGTTCACAGCAGAGTTGTCAACCCCAGCATGCCTCCACAAATGGACTGGAATGTATACATAGGTGTTCTAAGCTAATATTGCAAACGTCTGTTCAGAACTGCCTGGGCCTGTGCCTGTTTGACTGTAGTGTTGGGTAAAAACGTACACAGTATTCTGAATTAATAATTCTCGACTGCGATTGGTACGTCCTGTTTCCTCCCGCCCGACTCCTTAGCAACCATGGGGATCCGATAGATACAGATATTAATTGTATAGTGACCTTTTTTTAGTTCACCTAGGCCACTTTACACCAGGCTGTAACCATTTTACATCAGCCAAATGAACACAAAATATCTGTGTGGGTTTACATGCCCTGTAAAGAACTCTAACACGTCCCATGTAATGTATTTCTCATTAGTTCTTCCATTGTTAATGTTGAGTTGTTAGGTTACTATACAGGGATATGGGAGATTTCTGGGTGAGATGAGGAAATCTAGGTTTTCGGTCAAATGTGATTTAATATTTAGAATGTAGTGTGAGCTACAGTAGATTTTATATGTAAATGTTTTTATGTGGACCCCAGGAAGAATATATTAGCTACCTTGGTATCTGTTAATAAGGAGCTGAATAAACAATTTTGTTATGGCCAGTGACAGAGTGGACCCAAAAGAAAGACTGCCAGGAAGCACATAGTTGTAGGTACAAAACGGTTTACTCTGGGTTTCGTAGTCTGGGTACAAGCACAGTTCAGCAACCAGAAAACAACAAGCGAAGGTACAGAGAGGGAACAGGCTGGAAATGTCATCGAGGCACAGGCAGGGTACAGCAACAGAGAAAACACAAAGAACCAAGGACACGAATGTCTGCATGTTGTGTGAAAAATCTGGCAACACAGCAAACCACAGGGCATACATACTGAGGGGAACAGGTGTGGACAATCAACTGATTAGGGGAGAAGACACCCGGGGAAACAGAAAGTCAGCACTGAAACACAGAAAACAAGGGGAACATGGAACCAGACCTGCTGGAACCGTGATAAATGTAAGTGTAGGCCTACCTCTGCTAGTCCGGATGACGGGAATGGTTGGAAGTGTGGAAGGACTGGTAGGCCATGGTAGGGCATAGGAGGCATGGGGGCCATGGAGGGCATGTTGACCAGCACCGTGGGGTACGGGAGGTATCTGGGGAAATGTGGAAAGAGCCGCAGGGGGAGATCCATGGTGCCAGGCATGGCCATGAACTCCCCCCGGTACAGGTCTCCAAACTCAGAATATGGAGGTGCTGCAAATGAAATGCAATGAACATAATATAGAAACGATAAATATAATTGCAACAAATAGCTAAAGCAGGAACTAATAAATGAATGAATTACAAAGACATGAGTCTTTGTGCAGTATGGACCTTCATAAAACATATTTTATGACCCCTTTATTTATTTTATTTTGGCCTATGTTATTATTATTATTTATTACTTTTTAATATAATGTATTTAATTTAATAATACAGAAAAATAAATTAGAAATAGAGTATAAAAGTTAAAATGTATTATAAGAAAACAAGATAAATACTAATTTATCTTGTTTATACAAAACAACAAAAAAGGATACTTAGCAGTAACATTAGGATAAATATTTTGTTTTCTGCAAAAACATCAAGGGATGAAACATTTTCTTAATGTTAAACATTCAGATTATATTTTTATGTCCTTGTCAAGGTCAGGTATTTCAACCAATCAACGATTACTGTAAAGGCAATTTAAAGAATTTACGTTAGCAGTACTTACTTATTTTACAAAGATAATTTAAAACAACTTTTAAACGATTGTCTGTCTAAAATAAGCTTAATACATTTCTTATAAATTTGTTCAGTAGCTTTTAATAAATAAAATGTGACATTATTTTGTTTTCTTTTTTGAAAAGAGCTGTTATAGAATACTACTTAAAGTAAGATTATCTATTAGCCTACAGTACCGTTAGGCTAATCATTTTAAATAATCAGACGGCTACATCATTTTAAATGTCTTTATTGTTACAGCAACTATTGAACATTTTACAGGTTTTTAAATTATATTCCCTAAAAATATTATATTTACTTTTAAAAAGTAGACACATTAAAATAGATCAGTGATTCTAAACACATTACCAGCCCTACCTAGCAGTCCATCCCGGGGCCTGGATCTCTGCGCCGCAGGTCTCAGCAGTTGCTGTGTCCCCTCGAATTGCTCAACTGCAGGTCTTCCGTGGAAAACGGTGTGGAAAGCTCCGTTAAGCCCCTGATCTTCTCTTGGTGAAATCTCTCGGAGTGATGTCACGGCGTTTAACTCCGCGTAGGTTTTACCATTTGCATCTTCAACTCGTCCGTTGGGCGTTTTGACTGCACTCTTGTCTTGGACTCCCTTTCCAGGTGTGCCCGAGTGGTGGGAGACCTCCCCCGAGGCTCGACCGGGCCTTGCGGACGCATCGACATGGGCCGATTGCCTCTTCAAACGTCGCTCCACCGCCATTATTCTCGATCTTTTTGTCACAAGGTCGCATTTTACACAACCACATCCAACAAATGGACAGGCCCTCACGTGGCCCTTCTGCGGAACGAGGATTCCGTGATTTCGGCACCTGGCACACTTTGGTGGTCTTCCCACCTTGCGCACGTTTGAGGAGAACATAAGGCTAGTTTGTTCTCTTTTTGCAGTCCAAAATGAAGGTATACAGTCGCTCCTTCTTCTCGGAATAAACGAGACCCCTGTTATTCCCCCAGAAAGATTTGAATTGGCACGTGACACTTAATAATGTAGCATTTTGTGGCGTGGGAAACATCCAAAGACTTGGTTCACATCAGGAGAGACATGGACCGGTCAGCTCTTTTCTGTTACATGAACGTGTCACTTAATCTGCCAATAGAATATAGCCTGTATAAAATTGTAATAAAGTGTGGTTATACAGTATGTAAAAAGTGTAAAACACACAAGTTGTCCTTAGTACAAACTGAGTTGATGAGCTGATGAGCTGGAGATGATTTGGAAAATGTTTTAGAATTCTTACACTTTTTTGCTTTTTTAGGAGTGTGCATTAGTGATGCATTACATATTTAGTGTTTTACATTTTATAAAAGAAAAAGTAAAAGGGGCCTATTGTAAATTTCTTTTTATTTATGTTTGATTTTTACAGTGATCACATAGGGCTACTGTAAGAGGAGGAGGCATAAACCTATTAAAGTTAGTCATTAACACAGTTTCTTCGGGGCATGGTGCAGATATATAGGTACATTATCCAACCTTTGCCCAGCAAGTTTCTGTTTTAGAAAGGCGTTGCAGAAGAAGACCGAAACTACAGTTAAAACTTGGATGGATATATCCATACGTCAACCTGACACGTCTACATTATAAGCATTTGCCATCTGTCAGGTAAGTTGTATTTGTCAACAGTATAGCGATGATGATGGAAATGTGTGTTTAAATCATTAATGTGAGACAGCAGTCAGTAGACTATGCTGTGGTCACATGATCAGTGGCCGATCTAGAGAGCTATACATCCATGGTAGAGAAAGGTGTGTGGCATGTATGGCTACATCACAGCAGTGATTTGTGTATCAAATACAGCACTTTACAGTTAAGCCATACAGTACAAGTACGCGGCAACTGAATGGTAACAGTTAGGCGGGTACAGTTACACTGAGCCTGTTTAAGCATGTGCATCTTTACAACTCTCTAGCTCTGTAAAGGGGTTAAAAATTATTAATTTACTTTGTTTCAGGAAACCCACATATAAAATAGGTATGGGGCACCTGAGCATTTGGCATGTGATGGTGGCGTTCTACCTTTATGGAGCCCTTGTCACGGGAGTTCATACCCTTCCTGCACTACAACAGAGGGGAACCAGAAACCTGGATAGAAAGCTTTTGAATGAAACAGGTTTTCCTGTCCCAACTAACCTCACCAGAACAATAGGTGACTTGAATTAGATTAATTGAAAATTTACATTAAAATGTGTTTGCTCTTTTCAACTGCATCTAAAGGCGATAAAGTGCCATCCATACTGCTTGGATCCAAGTGACCACCAATATGTGGTTGTCATTAACATTCAGCTTCCAACTGATTCTGAAAATAATTATGGTACCATCCAACCTAGACCTTTTATAGACCTAGTGCTGTAAAAAGTACAGTAGGCTACTTATTTGCTTGAGTATTAATGTTACTGCTAAGTATCCTTAACAATCTTAATCTTTGTTTTACTTACAGTAGCAGTAGCCTACATAGTAGGCTGTTACTGGTATAGGCCTGCTATAAACCTATATAGGGGACAGGGCTATAGTGTACTGCTATGGTACAGTAAGCAACTGCTATTAATACATTTAGCCTACAAATTCTAATACGTTTTTAGTTTTAGAAAATACTGTTTTTCTGCATTGGCTGTGTCCCGGATGCATGAAATCTGACTCAACATGGCACTTTATAGTGACTGTTTTATGCCATTGTCTTAACCAGAAAAAGAGGGAGAGAACTACAAATCCCAGACCTGGTACTACCTGGTAGCCGGCCTGCTCACAGTACTCACCCTGTCTGCCCTCGTCGTGCTGTCTGTCAAAAGTAGCATCTTCAGCCGTTTTCTGGCCAACTACCGACACTCACTGCTGCTAGAGCCAGATGGGCTCAGCCAATACGGCCAGGATGAGGTGTCTATACACGGGAATACCGTGTCGGGTAGGGTAATTGAGCGCTCGGGGACCCAGGAGATGGTGGAAGATGATGACGGCTTCATCGAGGATAACTACATCCAGGCCAGTGAGCGATACAGAGTAGAGAGAGAAAAAGTGGAGGAATACGAGATGGAGGACAGCGACGACGATCTTCAGTTCATGTGATAGTAGAGCTATACGAAGAGAGACAACTCTTTTGTTTACAATAATAATGTAGCCAAATGTTTGAAGATAATTCATAGTACACACACTTATTAAAGGCGCCTTCAACTGTTTTGAAACCCAAAGTGTCCATGGAAGTCGTGGGGGTAGGCCTACGTTTTACCTCGGCTATATGGCGTGGGGTAGCAGCAGGTTTACCCACATAGGTCTACCGGAGATGCGTGCCCTCTGGGTTTCAAACCAAAAGTAGTCTACAGTACAATGTAGGCTGCATGCTTTCAACCACGTTGAATCCCATGCAGACACAAATCGAGGTGTGTAACTTTAATAGAGCACACTGTATGAGAAAGGTTACTGCTTTATATTTACTTCAGACTATCTGATACGACACGAGATTTAAATATATATATATATATAATTTCAATACCAATTTATTATTCCTGATTTAGGCGATTGTGTGACATTTTGAACAATGTAAAAACAACATTTTCCATAGTTTAATGCATCTGTATTGTATTGAATTGAATTATTACAATAATAAATAAAATCATGTTGTCACAATTCCACATCTGCAGTATTTTATTGTAGGATATTATTATTATTATTATTATTATTATTATTATTATTATTATTATTATTATTATTAACAATAATAATAATAATAATTAAAACTTTATTAATATAGCATTTTTCACAACACCAGTTACAAACATAGCTAGAATAGCCAACAACAGTCAGGTGAAGTAGAATTGTTTAGGCTACATTGTTGATATAGGGCCTGCTGATCAAGCAACTTTGGCCTAAAATATATAAACGTACGATTGTGTGTGTGCGTGTGTGTGTGTTTGTGTTAAAAAAAACTCACTGAAGACGGTGAGGCCTAAAGTATATAATAAACAGCAAAGCTAATATTTAAAAAAATATATAATTATCTTTCTTGCTATAATATAATACTCCAGCAGGGGGCAGTAGCCTACAGGTTTTGTCGTCACTGCTTCTGCGCACATAAAGTCTGTGTATCTGTAAGACACAGCAAGTATATCTGCTCAATCGACGATTACCAGTGGAAAGCGTTTTCCAGACATCATCATATGCCATGTGTTTGAGGCAGTGTTTCAGTGGATTATGTGAAAATATGCTTGCTCAGCGAAGCTCAACAAAGTTTAATTAGCCTATACACGTAATGGCAGACCACCATTTTAATGAACTTCATGCTATATGAACTGTTTGGAAAGCTGACAAAAAGCACAACAGGGGCATTAATGCATCAGCAGTGTTTTAATATAATCTGTCATATAACTGACATAAAAGTATACTGTTGAGTCAATAAACACAATTATGTGTCTTAATGTCTTCACATTCCAAATTAACCCCTTGAGACCAGTGAGGGACTGCAGCTGTAGCCTATATTTTCATGGTATTTTAAAGGCATATGTATGTAGGTATGTGTACATTTGTCAATTTGTCTGATTACCATAGCCACTAAAGATGCTGAAGTTATAAAGTTTTCCAGTTTTAAAATTTAAGGTGGCATTAAAGTTTCAATCCTAAATGCAAATATATGTTAACTACAAGAATTTATGGAGATTCATGGATATACGATTGATATAGCCTACTCTTCTTCTCAGTGTGCTAAATGCATTTTTGTTTTCAATATCAAGTTCTTACAGAAAATTGACTGTACATTCAATTTAGTCTGTGTAATCTCAAATTTATGATATTACATTTTGTTTAACTTAATTGTTTCACTGCAGAAGTAGGCCTGTAGGCCTCTTTCAACATTTCCTTTCCGCCATCAATGAGCTTATGATTGAATCATTGTGACTTACAGCGTTTTTGATACAGAAATCTTTTGTTTACCATGATGGTTGATTAGCTTTAATAAGGATTGTGTTTAATGTTTCCTGTGGGTCATTCAGGTGAGTACCATGGTATTCAATGCTTTGTTATTATTTATGTATTGGCTTGGATATTTGCTCCAAAGTTTGAGGCCTTCATCTTGTAGTGGACATTTTAAGAAAAAGAGATATTTTGGAATTCACTAAAATAAGAATCTAAGATGCAAACAATAATGATGAATTGTCAAGTTTTTCATTTTCACTGGACATTGGAACCTGTTGCCATATTTTGAAGCACCTATAGATGTAGGCATACTGTATAGGGAAGACTACTATCAATGCTTTCATTAAATCAGCAGGCGTCCTGATTCTCTCTGTACCTATATTTGTGTAAATGTGCATTTGTTGCATGAGTGCTTGTATGTCGGTTTGTGTGCATGTGCATTGTGAGCTGCGGGAATTATGTTCTCTCTTATCTTATGGCCATTAAAATGATTGATCATGCTGTCAAGAATAGTTTTGGCCTACATATGACTGACAGTGTCATTCCTTCTGGCTAAAAGCCACAGTATACCCTCTAAATACTACTGGTCTCACTTTCCTTTGTATGGAGAGCTGCAACCTCATTATGTTCAGCAAGGCTGGTAAAAGGTATGTGGTGGGGAAGGAGCTGGCTGTTGTCACTGCCTTGATCACCTTTGCATTTCACTAATTTGCATATAGACGAGAAGTCTCACCTGTATTAACATGGTTTATATTGAAAATGGATGTAATACGGCAGTGAATTGGGGAAAATTATAACAGTAATGTTTACATTGTTTGGCATCTCAAAACAAGATAAGGTATCCTGACTGACAAGTCACAGACAGACAGATTAATTTTGCAATCATTAAGAAAGATTATATGACGATCTATAAAGATACAGGTTAAAACGTTTTTTCCCCCATACATTTTTTATAGCTAACAAGAAGAAGTCCATATAGGATATATCCATCAAACTTGAATACATAATTGTCACTTTTTGGAGACAAAATATTTGAAATATCTTTCAAAAGTTCTAAGAGTAAAAAACGTTATTGTTTTATTTAGCTTTTGTATTATTTGTATGTGCATTATTACACTATTACTTTTTTTGTATTAAGTTATATTTGTATAAAACTTGTATATTACGCTCTCTTGTATAAAAGCGCACAGTTCTGTTCAACATGTCAATGTTCTTTACAATAAAAAATAATCACTATCGTAAGCCCCGCCCATCTCATCATCGTCACCGATTCAAATTGCCAGTGAGGCAGTGGGTTTTCTCGGCGGTGAAGTACCACCGTCGCATCGCTAGAGGAACAGGCTCCCGGACGAACGAACAAGGCTTTGTTGTTTGTGGATGTGGATGATCTCCATCACCTCCTCCTCCAGAAATGTGGACGGATATAAGGAAATTACTACTTTTTCATTTGTTAGTCCTCAAGCTTCATTCATCTGAAGGTTAGTGCTGTTTTCAGAATGACGGGCAATCGAGTAAAATTGATTCATAATTCGCTATTTCTCTGGTGGTGGTCTTAATGTGTGTGTGAAAGATTACACCCACCCCACGATTAAGAGACGCAAACAGTTTTTAGGATCTTGACAATTCGTAATCATACTATCTTTAATGAAATTATGCACTTTAAATGCTTAGGGACTAAAATATTCAGGTTAATGTGCGGTGAGAAAAATGTCGTGGTGTCTATCATGTGTTACCTCGCTGTGAGCATCCATACTGCAACAGAGGTAGCCTACTACAGGAGTCCAATTGTGAACAACTAAGGATTATCCCTATGTGATGTTTCGTTTGCTCTGTACTAAAACCAAATTACTATTGTAACTACAATGAAAGAAAGTAAACCATGTAGTATTAACAATAGACCAACAGCAGACAGTGGCGGTTTGAACTGAATGAATAATGCTGAATATTAATTAGGCAGTGATTTGCAAATGCTAAGATATACTTTTGTGCGTTTTAATGATCCAGCGTTTGTTTTTTGGGTTGTGTTTTCTAGCGTCAACGGAGGAGTGTGAGGATGGACAGTTTCAGTGCAATAACAAAAGGTGTATACCGACCATTTGGAGGTGTGACGATGACGACGACTGTTCAGATAACAGCGATGAGGAAAACTGCCGTAAGTGTCATTTAAATCAAATCAATATAATTTAAGACCTCAAAAGTAAAGTAGCTTTGACCGCAGTCTTGCAAGTTCGGTTTAAATACCGCACAACCCAAGTGTATTTGTTAAGGTGTACGGTTGTAGGCTACTACAAAAACATCTATTCGTGTTCAAGAATTATAAAACTAAATTAAAACATAATTAAGTTTGTATTGACCAAAATTATATATGCATGAAACGTGTCTAACATGTATTATGCAAAAATAAAAAAATAGAAAAAACTAAATTAAATCTGATTAAAATGAGATAACAAAAAACACTATGCTTAATGTTATCAATCCCCAGACATGGACTGTTCTGAGCTCAATATGGTTTGTTTTTGTGTATAGTCCTTACTGTTGTGAGTGTGAATCCTATTTTGCTCCCATATTCCATAAAACCTAAAATAATCATTGTGGCTTTCCCATTTCTGTAATGTTTATGTTTGCTCGTTTAGCATGCCAAGTGCTAACATTTTGTCTTGGTATCTACAGTACAGACTATTTACAAGGCATACCGATGAGCAGAAGCACAATAAAACAACTGTATGTTTTTGAGTGGTTTTGATTTACCACGTGGATGCATCAGAACCACCATATTTGCAGGTGATTTGTATCCTGCTATGCTTGACTTCAGGTGGTTCCGTTTAGTTCTCGGTGTGTTTTTTGAAAATACGAGTATCTCAACAAACACATTTTCCCATTGGAGACCTGAGAGCTGATAGTGTGACAGCATCTTTCCATCTTGCCAAGTCCGTGATATTAAAGAGTCTTGAGCTGAGGGGCAGACTGGATGGTTGGCTTGGTTGAAGGCAATAAGCACTGTCAGGTATCGAGGGTGCTGTCGTGGTATTCCCTTCAAAAGTAATAGCATTCCAGTGACATCTTAGTGACAAGCCAGTGTCCTGTATTCTGGAAGAATGCTCATAGTGAAACCAGTGACATGCATGGGCTAGTGAAAAATAGCTTTGTACTGTACAGTACATTTGCCTTATATTGTGTTTGGGTTAATTGTGAGCACCATCTGATTGTGTATGATTGTCTGGCTCTTTTTATTGTCATTGCTGTGTGTGTTTATTTATTTATTAATTATATCTTTATGTATTTGTTTGTATTTTCGTGCCTTTTGACCCTCCTGTTGTCCTCGGGTTTTAAACTCACACCTTGTTGTGCCAGCAGTGCACATCATATGTCTATGTAAGATGTAGAATTAGGTTTAGCGCCCTCTATCTGCCACAAAGAGCTAGTGATTTAGGTGAAATTGACCCAAAGGTCATCATGAGGGTTAAACTAGTAGACCTTTCTCATTACTCTTTTGCTCTAGGCTAATCAAGCAAATACATCTGTATGTAATAAACCCTCTCAGAACTCTTCTACATTACACCTATTTGCTCTATAGCCTGTAGATGTGCACTGCTCTTGTTGCTTTTCAGAGTCGTCCTGGCTCTGAGACCAGCAGAACATTTCCTAAGGCTAACGAGGAAAGCAGGTCATTTGGAGCATCATTCTTCCTAAAACATTCATGTGTCTCACACACACACACACACACATGCACACAAACATACACACATGCACGCATGCACACACAGAAACCTCATAGTTAAAGAAATGTGTTATGTTATGCCAGTCTCATTTCCCTTAATGTTTTTAAGTGATAGAAATGGGACATTGTAAAGAATAGTTCATTATTGCCCTTCCTTAGGATGTTCTTACTAACTTGTCGGACCCACATGAATCATCTAAGAAAGCCCCCTCCAAAAAGATGTATGTTACAACATCCCACAATATGCTGATTAGGACAATACATTATTGTCCCACAACAGCCTTGGGATTGCATTAGATGGTGTTTAGTAAAGTCTGCTAAAAATGATAACCATGAATAAACAAGAATATCTCTACAAGGAACTACAAACACAATTATGTTCCTTCCTTTGCTGTTTCTGTTGGAGTTTGCCCTTTTTTTAATTCAGCGTTCTTACTTCTTGACCCAAAAACCCAAACGTTCTGGTTTCGTTTGGGCTGTACAGCATTTCACCCTTTGTCGATTTCTGTTCTCCACTTCGCTGGGTGTGTGTCAGCAGAACAGATAAGGGTAAATCGAGTCTATTAGAGCAGTGGTTCCTAAAGTGTGGGTTGGGACCCCCCGGTGAGTTTCGAGACACAGGACAGGGTCACGAGATGACTTTCAGAAATTTAACAACATGTAATAATCCTTAGAATTTGCATATTTTAGCCATAATTGTTCTACTGTACACTTTATATATTACTTTTATGTATTCTGCTACTAGCCTATATTAATATACTATCATATAATACTTTAGCTATTATGCTTCTACCTCCAATGGGGATAGCAGGGGTCGCGAGTCTCTGGCAATGTTATTTTGGGGGTGAAAGGTTTGAGAACCACTGTATTAGAGCCATACCAGCCCTCTGACTGTCTGACCACCGGTGGTGGATTAAGGCTACTAGTCTTCCAGACCTGAACCGACTGATACGGAAGTCCACTGAGATACATTAGCACACCACCCTAGTCATGATACATTGATGCTACTATTACTGTAGTGGGCTTTACAGTGTCACAATTAAACTCAGTCGTTTCATTGGCAGAGGAGGCAAGAAACGGGTTGTGATAAAGTGGATGGCAGCGATGTGTAAACCTGTACGTTATATGCTGCTCAGGGAGAGCAGCTCCTTCTATGCTGGCACACAGAACCAAGCCTGTGCAGAAACAAAACAATTACTCTCTCCAATGACTATGGACTGTTTGTTTCTTTCTTGGTCTTTAATTCTGTTCCTGTGTGGATGAATGAGTCGAAGTGTGCAATTTAAAGAGAGGCAACGGTGTGGAGGTGAAGTGCACGGCGTTATATTTCATAACACCCTGGATTCTGAAATGCTTTTTGAAACACATACACAGTAGGAAGAAAGAAAACTCTTGAAATTGATTAGATACGGAGGTTGAGTCGATTGGTTTTTCTTGGCATACATATCGTCAGTTGCGAGAAGGTTTGTGAATTTGGTTGTAGGCAATCAAATCAAACTTTGTGTTTTGTAAAACAAAACTCTGAGCAGATATTCAGTAAACTCTTTCCCCTCTGCAAAATAGCAGGTAGTCCTGCACGATGGGTATTGATTCCAGTAGCCTCGTGCTCTGCTTGGACTGCTCCATGTCAAGAAAATAGCTGACAATACACGGCTCCATCCTGACATCGTGACCTCTTTTTCTCCTCCTCCTGTTTGAAGGGAAACCTAGTGGCTGAAACTGACAGAGCAGATGTACTGTGTTGTATCTTTTAAAGGACGCTTATGTCTCCACACATCCCACTTCATAAACTCCACCCCTCCCAACTTTGATGTGGTACTGAGAAGAACAGTACCAGTGAAATTATAAAATGTTATATTTGGAATAAAACATTAATTTGCGCCCGAACTCTAGGGGGAGGGGTAGAGAGGATGTGAGCCTATAAGATCTGTAGGGGGAGGAACAGGCGTGTGCCAGCTCTCAGCACTCAGGTGTAGGAGAGACACAATTCAGAACAACATTTCTGTATCATCACTTGCAACCACAAGGGTAATTCCAGTAGAGTAGCGTATACATTTTCTGTATATTCCACAATGTGCACAGTATATTACTGTATGTACAGTTGGTATTTCTCTGTGCATATAGCCTACTGTATTGTTTTTGTAGTTAAAGTTTAAAGCAGTTTAAAGATGGAGAAGCATGCATTCTCTTACTTATTTGTAGCAACAGAATGAACAAAGGAGATCTCCCTTGTGTTTTGAATTCATATTGGTGCCAACTCTGACATTGAGCTGTGACTTAATCCTACTCCTGATTATAACTCTCTTCTCCATTGATCTCCTGTCTGATACACATCTAAGTCCAGCTACATTATTAGGCTCCTCTCTTCATCTCCACATACAAGATAAGATATTTTTCATCAGTGGCAATATTCGTGAATCAAACATTTGTTCCCATAAGTACGCATCTACCGGGTAGACCTCTATCTTGCCCGTATCCATCTCAAAGCATTTTTCTTTCCGGGGCTTTCTCTACACCGCAGAATCAGCTAAGCTCTGTGGACTGTGTTTTGTGTTCTTTACCTATTAATACTGCACAAATCTTTCAAAGGGAAAATTCCGTTTGGGAACTGCTGGTGTGCTTTTTATAATTTTTACAGTGATTATTTTCTAATTCTATAGCCTCTCAATGCGCTGTAACAACCTAGATCCTGCAAGCACAGCAATCCTTAACCAATGAGCACTCCAAAGTAAAAAACAAACAAAAAACACTTGAATGCTCTCTTATCTTTACAGACCCAATTTTTTAAAGGCCAATCAAATTAGTAAGTAGAGCAGGTACACAGCAATTTAATGTTACTGACCAATGAGAGCAAATGTAAGCACTGGTTTTATGCCGTAAAATTATTATTGCTTTGTACTTACAAATATGTGCCATATTTTAGGCCATACCTACTGTTTTTCATTATGTGCTACCCTGTGCAATTTAAATTAAGAACACAAAGGCAATTTAATGCAACAACTGTGCCTTTAAGCTCTTAGTAATTTTATGAAACATGTATGCTTTTCACTTGCACTGCAATATGAATCAAAATCAACATCAAGATTTTCTCCAGCTGTGTCTACTGAGCTCCTAGGGAGATGAGGGGAACGTTTCTCAGGCGTTTGCATAATACATTACACCTCCTGGAGAGTGTCCTTTCTAACCTCTCTACCTGGGTTATGTGACAAAAGCACGGACTTGCTTTTGAAGTCGGTTTCTCAACGTTTTGGTCTGAAGTGCTACTGTACAGTGACCACTGACCCAGTGACCACTTCAGCGGTTTGGTTTGTTTGTACTGTATATTAACCCTGTCTAGTGTGTTTACCCCTTGAGAACAACTACATAATCAGTTTCTGAACATGCCTTTTATATATATA
>JAODUG010062873.1:0-14270 GCA_027564795.1 Aphredoderus sayanus
ACACCTTCAGGATACTGTAGCTATAAGCCATCAGCTAGTGGGTCTGTCTCACCCTAGTAGAGTGAAGCACACCTTCAGGATACTGTAGCTATAAGCCATCAGCTAGTGGGTCTGTCTCACCCTAGTAGAGTGAAGCACACCTTCATTAAACTGGTAAGCTACTGTTTCTCAAACAGTTTTGAGAGACAGTATTGTTTTTCATTTGGTCAGTGAATATGTTCTTTAACAAAATGGTATATTACATAACATTTTGTTTAACGACATAATCAATATATTATTCATATGAAGATATGAAGTTATATTAATTATTATATTTACTTTGTTTATTGAGTTTGTCAGTAGTAGTTTTTTCATTCATGTCATTTGTTCAAAACATTTTTTCCCCAGTTAGGCTGGAAAGATTATTCCTCTCTATATGTTAAAGATATCTCAATAAATAAACAATATAAAGACAAGATAATACTGTATTGATCTGAGAAGGAAAATGCAGGTGTACAGTATTAGCACACTTGAAAGAGCTTCGATCCCCTTAGATCGAAGCTGGTTCGATCTAAGGGGAACGTACAGTGTATCGTCTTCTCAGCAGCCAGGTTCCAGAGAGCCACTGGAACATGTCGAGCAAACAGACGGCACAAAATTATATGATTATGATGTCATAATCCTCGATTTACATTGCTAATAACTCTGGAAAAGAAGCGGGACACATGTAGGCTGTAAACTTCCCTCTCACGTCCAGATGAGCAAATAAAATGCTCGCATATGCATCCACACACACACACACACGCAGACACACGCAGACACTTACCAATAACAAACATGTTTGCATCCATCAAGAGCTAGCATGAGCGGAATTAAAAGGGCGTCCTTATGCTGTGCAAATGGCGTGCTCGTCTGGCTGAGGAGACCCGCCAGGTGTCCATTGCCAGTATATTCCACTCACAAAAGTGGCAGAGCACAGGGACGGGCCTCGGGCCCATCAATCAGACCCCCCTTACTCCAGAGGAGTCAAACCCCTCCCCGGGGAAAGCGAAGGGGCTGGGGGGGCAGCAATGGGGTGGTCCCCCCCCGACTCTTCCCGGGGCCCGGAACTCAACTGCAACAAGGTTACATACATCTAGGTTAAGGGCAAAATGGAATAAAGGATGAGTAAGGTGACAGCCTCTTGTTGCAGTTTTGCTTAGGGAAGCGGTCCTTGCAACGGCGACAGCTTCTGCTATGGTCTAGGGAGGACCGAAGGTCGACCCGGAGGTGAGACAAATAGATCTGTGAGCAGGAATGTGAATACCTGCTCGCGGTCCCGCTCTTCTCCAGACGGCGAAACAGCCTCTGGCTGGCCCGGGTCTTTTGCTGGATCGGCGAGATCCTCGCCCCAGCGGAGAGATCGAGCTGCCGGCACCCCAAAGAGAAAACTAATCTCTGCTAATCCTTAACTGCTGGCACTGATAGGTGAGGTTCACTGTGTTGTGGGAGGGTCAGGATGAGGTTCGACAGGTAAGCTGGGAGCATTATTACAGGTCGTCTCAGTCAAGGTAAAACCAACTGATGCAATGCTTCACAACTCACATTGCTAGTACATCTGGCTTTTCTTAAAGGTATAGTAAGCGATTGTAAGATAATACGCATTTTGTAGGGAGAGGTGTTTTTGTTTTAATTGAGTTCAAATATCAACAATATTCCTCCAGAATTACTTACTATACCTTTAACTGTGAATGGCAAACCAATGGTGCCTCCAATATATATGGATTGATCAAGTGATATGATAAGCATACTACACTACATGGCAATATGGTAAAAGATAAGGACACGTCATATGCAATAATGGATAGGACTATGGCATATGATATGCTGTGCAAAGGCCCTGTGAGACTATATAAATAAACATGACTTGACAGCTCTCATAGCCTATAAAAGGAGGCACAGTGAATCATGGAAGCCACTTGATATCCTGTCCCATGGAGCTCACAAACAGAGCATGAAGAGGGGACGCCCTGTCTGGTTCACATGCTAGCTTGACACCGCCACTGAGCTAACTGACAAAAGTTAAAAAACAAACAACAACTGGTTGACAATATCCTGGTAGCCTGGCTCTGCCCCGACTACTGCCCTCAGCTACATTCTCGCTGAGAGTATAGTCTGGAAGCCCTGTTCGCTTTTGCATTCGCACAGCCACTCCGGATAGCGGACCAATCAGGGACCAGTGGGGGTGGCCAAGTACAATGATGTTGAAGTCAAGAGTTTGTTTGGAAAGGGTGGTAGAGCCATTGAACTAGGCTATACAGTATATAAACAGGTAGAGCTAGATAATGCAGAACAAAACAGTTAAAACATGAACCAAAGGACTACACCAATTAGAATGCAAAGACTCAACATTATATCCTGGAGGCGTGGGAACAAATAGGACTGTTGTAAAATGTCATACATTTAATACACGTAAATGTCCTTACTTAAATTACATTTTCTCTTTCTCCAACATTTTTTAAATGAATAAATATATATCCCAATGTCACCCCACAGTCTCAAGGCAACTGTGTGTAGTTTTTTGCACTCTACTATGTATGAATGTATCCACTGTTGTTTCAGGGATGAAATATCTGCTAACGCTATAATAACAAATCATAACTATAAAAATATCAGTGGTCAGAATTTTAAGGTTATGATTTGTTTTTATACCGTTAGAGACTGTTCCTTTACATCCTGTCTTCGTGACCTTCTGCTGAAAGTGACACCTTCAATGCAACAGATGAAAATCTATTTATATCTGCTCCCATGTCAGATAAAACATCTTGTTTTTGTAGTCCTGGCAGCCACAGATGTTACAGTTAATGCATCGGTGGTATGACAGCCAAATAGATTTTTTACATTTGCTTTAGATTTAGGAAGATGGCAGTATGTTATGTTATTCTTGCTCTGTCTTGCGAATAATGGACATTTCTGTCAAACTACATTTTTAAAATACCGCGTCAACTCTGGCGGTGTTGCTTATTCTTGGCAAGAGAGAATACACACTGACAGGCAATTCTTCTGAAGAACAATAAAGGACTGGTACAGCATCAAACATGTAGCCTAAGTGAGAAATGCTGAGAAATGAATTATTTTCAGTGTGGCACTGCTTGCCAACCAGCTATAACAGTGAACACCATGGCTAAAATTTGAATCGACACCACAGAAGATCAAAAACTAAACTAAAACAGGGGTGGTCCAAACTGCAGAGGTTCATATCTGGAAGGTATTTCAGATTTTATGATCATCTTCAGTGACAAGGGAGCAATAAATATCACCTGATATATTGAAGCAATCTTCACTTCTTGAAGAAGGAGGCGTTATTGAGTAGACGTGGCCAGTGGCACTAAAATTAGCCTACTCACACTCCTTAGCTGTTGCGGCATTAATGTAATTGATTTAGGCTTCCGTGAAAATAAAGATATGGAGAGATCCTGTAGGGCTGGGAGCTGGTGTCAACTTAGGGCAGGAAGGCAGTATGCACACGGCTTTCATTTGTGTTGACTTTTACAACTGTGTAAATGCTCAATGTATTTGGCAGTACTGCTTTGGAATATTCATCCATTACAGAACATCCTTGTCAAACAAATTTAGATATTTTGGTAGATTATTATTATATCACAATGTTGTCAGAATGTGTACATAACAGAGTACATGGAACAGGAAGCATATGAATGTGTAATGCCAATATGGCTTATCCCATATGGGACTGTTGAACAAATAACACAATAAAATATGAAATATACATTGTACATACAGTACTACAAAGTATTCAGCACAACACTGTAAGTGTTGTGAGCTATGCTTCTATAACATATGCTGGCAGCTGAAGCGAGACAGACTGGATTTGTGCACGAAGATGCAAATCTTCAAATCAGCTCTAATCTAATCAGTTTGCAGCACTCAGAAATCTCTTTAGCACAGCCACACACACACACACACACAGCTGCTTACGAGAGTGGAACTGCAGGTATTGTACAGTAGGTCTGAGCCTGCTGCTGTACTGTGATGCTGTGTGCCCTCATCTGTTACCCCAACGCCACTATAGCAGGGCAGATTCTAATCTGCTACCAAATAGCCTGAGAAATACACAAGCTGTACCAACACCAGTCAGCTAAACAGGTCGCTTCATCCGCCTGCGTTTTCCCCTCCGTACATATGTAGATGGGGCTCCCAACAAAAGAGGGGGGCCACTTGAAGTCACAAGCCCTCTGCGGAGAGTTATTCCTCAGTGGTCTCCGGCTAGCAAGCCAATTTCAGCCGCCGTCTGCCTTCCAGACCTGCTGATGTCGGTGGGGCCCAGCCTCCTCAGCCAGGCCGGGCTATCAGGCAGGCCGCAGCTGCTCAAGGAGTTATACAGCCACGGAGCAACCCCCACCCCCCTCCCCACTAGTTCACTCTACCTGTGGCTCGCTGTAGTGAGGTGGACCCTTTCATCCGGTACAACTCTATTTCACGCAGATCCACGGTCCCCGGGGCTCCCTTAGGAGCCTCCTGTCGGGCACCCATACCCTGGGGAGGAGGAGGAGGAGGGATGGCGGGTGGGATGGGGAGGGGGGTGCTGGTGCCTGTCAACGTGAGAGGGCCTGCTGGTGTGGCCCCTCGGGACCCAGGGGCCCCCAGCTTGCCATATGATTGGCTGCTATGCCCGTTCTCTCTCTCTCTCTCTCTCTCTCTCTCCCCCCCCCCCCCTCTCTCTCTCTCTCTCTCTCTCTCTCACACACACACAAACAATCTCCAGCCCACCCCACGACATATTACATCACATAGCACACACACACACACACATATCTCACCTGTGCAGATGAAGAACTTGGACTCTCCGACACTTAACTCCACTTTGTTCAGAGATATGGACACCTGGAGGGCAGCTGTCAGAGAGGGAGACAGAGAGGGTGAGGGAGAGGGAGAGGGTGAGAGAGAGAGAGAGAGAGAGAGAGGAGGGGAGAGAGAGAGAGAGAGAGAGAGACATCAGAGAGGAGGTTGGCATCATGACAGACGAGCGCAGCAACAAAGACAGTGGGCCGACACCGCAGCAGCGTCCAGCCACGCCCGGCTGAGCGTGGCTGGACGAGGCGCCAACGTCCCTCGGGGCGGGAGGAGGAGGAACGGGGCTCCCTCGCTGGCGAATCGCTGCGACTCAGCGTTTCCTCGCACAAAAGCCCGGGGACGGTGGGCATTGTGCCTCTCTCTTACCGGATTGGATTGAATGGGGAGTGGTTAAGGGGGGGGTGCGGCTTTCACCAAGCCAACAGCGTTTTCCAATCATCTCCACCCGACAATGTACTTATAAATAACAGTGGAGGACGGTCTTAAGCAGTGGAGGCCTTAGAAGGAGAGGTGAATGGGAGAGCTCCACTGTTAAAACAGCCCCTTGTTTGAATCCGGCTAACCGCTAATAGCCACATACCGCGCGCCATCAATTCGGACCATCTCCAGACCAGACAAAAGGCCCAGGGCTCAAAACGACCTTGGCGTGACATTCAACACATTCACTCTGGCTAATAAGCCACGAAACAGAGGTGGCGATGGATGGCAGGGTGGCAAGGTTATAAACACCCCGAAAACCATCGGAATCCATCACGTCATCCATGAGCAACGCAGCACTGCTACCACAAAACTACATGGAGAGCGGTTAGGGCCACCATGGAGGAATTCCTATTTATTAAGTCTGCCATGGAGGAGTTTAGAGGTTATACTTCCGGGCTTGGCTTATGGTTGTTACGTACGGTTAGAGGCAGAGAGCTGAAGAGAAATAAAAAACCTAAAAAACTGTGAGGAGAGCAAGTCCAAGTAAGGGCGACAAGGTGTCAGTATCTGTAGCCACAAGGCATTTTACTCTTTCATGGAGGTTATGGAGCATACAGACAGAAGTTGGGTGCCATTAGCTGTTAGCGTTAGCATGCCTAGCTCAAGTCCAAGTCATACAGGTGGCCCAACTGTGATCTTCACACGGATTTATTTTCATTTAATCACATTCTCTCTCCCTCCCATGTGTACTCACTAAGGGCCAATGCGTTTACCTGAGCAGAACCTGATCATGTACAAACCATGTATGACCAAGAAGCAGTTTGCTGGTTCAATACATTTTACAGGCATAGTGCCCATGGATAAATATTTCTGTAAATGTGCCAGTTTTATGCCAGCTGTCTATTCATTTATGTGTGTGTATGTCTGTGTGTATGTGTGTGTTTTTGTAAGCCTGCTTACAAACACAGCCTCACTAACACATATCAACATCCAACACAGATTTAAACTAAATGGTAAATTATTTAAATTCCCTGTGATGTGATAAATATACACATATACAGTACATACACTGTGCTACAACAGAGCTTAGGTCAGCTTGGAATAAAAGACAGTCATTACCATAAGCCCATATCATACAAATCCCAGTACATTCATGGCCTGCTATTGGGGTCGGCTGCCTATAGATGGCAGTAGGCAGACACTAGCACCTTTCCAGCTGGTTACCGGAGGATGCTACATGATAAGGATTAAGATCACCCACATCCACCTGTCTGATCACCGCCGCTGTCAAAATGCATTGTAAAAGTAAACACTCACTGGCAACGATGCACACACACATACATACAAACACACACGTATGTTTTAAGTACAATGCAGAAAGACACCTATGAAATCCTGACTCAAAACTGTAACGACTATTAAAGGCCAAACTAACTAGGTCTAAACACACACAAAAAAAACCATTTCCTTTAGGAAAATGTATGTTGTGAAGGTCTATTGATCGGACTTGGCCTTACAAATTCTCTCTTTCGCAGTCATCAGAAAACACTTAATGAATACACAAGTGATAACATTTCATGTTTTCATTGATTTGTGATTCATTAATCGATAATGTCTTTGTTAATTAGCACTATTCAAAAGGGCAAGAAATAAAAACAACATGTTAAATAAGCTTTTCAGTATCGACGTTGTGAGAATGGGCTATTTAATTCCCTTGGGATCCCACCTTGATAATATAACCCCTGCCGCTGACATTTTGAGGCTAAAACATCCCATTCCCAGAGCAAATATCTTCTGGCACGTTTAATAACTTTGAATGGATTTTAAATGACAAAGGAAAATACATTTGTTTGACATATCCTAGTCCAGGGAGCAGCATTGAAAGCGAGCCAGCTTGTTGTGAGTTCAAAATGTCCCACAGCCGTTGCGAATAACAATAAGAATACAGCACAGAAAAGTACTGCATGTAATTAATGTCGTTTATCAGTTTTCATCATTTTAAGCAGGCTGTAATACAGTACTGTACGTACACCATCTCCCACAATTCCACCATGACTTAAACATCATCACCAGACGCAAGCAGTTGTTAAACTGAATTTATGTATATTTTGTGCTGTCTAAATACTTAATAGAAGGGTGGTTATGGAAGACTATATGCAATCAGGGTTCAAACATCTTGTAAAAATGACCGGAATATAAACATCCAATAGGATGTCGTAGCTTTTGGAAGGATTAGCAATTATAGTTTTTATATACCCACCTGTTTATTACACAAGCTGGAATCCACATGTACAGTATACAATATACAAAACAGCCAATTATTAGCTCCACAAGAACGGTAGGAAATAAGCAAAACAACACAAGTAAAACAAACTGTCAATTGCCATTTGTTATGTCTCTCCACGGATCAATAGAAAACGCCGTGGGTCTGCTCCCCTGACAGTGTTTATAGACCGCGTAACGCCTTAGAAATCTCATCACAGCGCTTTGATTTTGAAGTCTGGGAATTATTTCAGCATCAACTGGAACAGCTTGACTAGACTTGAACGTAGAGAACCAACATGAAGGAAGTATCTTCATCCATGAATACAAGGGTACACACACACACACGCGGCTCACATTGCCATATCTCAAACAACAAATACTATGACAACACAAGGAAACGTTTCCCAGCTATTAAGTGATAATCTCACGTACAGATACACATTAACAACACAGGGCCTTAGCCATCATCCCTAAAGTCACCGACTTCAAGGAAAGGTGTGTGTGTGTGTGGGTGGGGGTGGGGGTGGGGGGGGGGATTGAGATCAGTCACCCATGGCGTACGCACTTAGCTCTAGCTAAACCCTAGGAGGCGAGCCAGATGAAAGCACCCCGCCGTCCCCCCAGCATCAGAGCGGGGGTCATTTCAGTTCTCCCATAGGCAGGGAGCCGCGGCGACAGAACAGCCCCCCCTCCCTATCTACAGACAGCACGCGCTCGCCAGACGGACCACTGGGACCGCGGGGAGCAGGCTAGCCTAGCGCACCGTCGCGCTAAGCAGGGTAAAGCCAACCGTGTACCTTTAGCGTGCAGAGGAGCATTCTCTAAGCCTCTACTGTGTGTGTGTGTGTGTGTGTGTGTGCAAAGCATTCTCTCCATGCTGTGGGGGCCGTGAAATGCTTTTCAAATTATGTTTTCTTTAAATGTTTCAGTGTTTATTTACTATGCTTTATACAGTATACCACTATGTATTATTCATTTCTGGCGCGTTTGGCTGGTGTCTCATCTTGTTTTAAATGTTTTAGTATGTGTTGTTTAGCTCTCTATAAGAAAATGTTCTCCGTATACCTGTGTGTGTGTGCCTGTATGTACTGTACAGTATGTGTGTGTTATACACTAGGCAGTTATGGCCAGCGGCAAAACACTGTGCTTTAATCGTCTGTGATTTGGCGCAGTTGAAGGGAAGCCTTCCCTTGAAACAAGCAGCAACACAGGCGCCATGAAATATTAATTACTGTATTTGAGATATACACGCACCCCCTTTGTGGAGAAACATGGTGTTTAAGTGCAGTGTCTCACCTCGGGCTGTAGGGAAGGCTAAGTGTATATTCCCAGTCGGGGTCACCGCGGGTCAAGACCACCACCTAAACACATCGCACCACCTCTGGGTGGGGCGGTGGCGGCGTTCCCATCGGCCGATGGGCAATACCGTCAAGTTACCAGTGAACAAACCACTGGTGTTGCGAATGCATGGCGACGAGAAGGATTCCCCATACACACGAGTGAGGGAGCCAATCAACCAGTCAGCCAAACAAGTCAATCAAATGGGCGAATGGGTGCGCATCCCTGAAGCAACACCAACCGCCGAATGCCAACACACACGAATGCCACCCGTGTCTCGCCACACGGGGCGCAGACCAGCCCGTCGCCCCCTAGAGGGCGGACTACAGGCGCAGCTGACGCCCATGCTAAGCTAACCGCTTAATACGACAACATCACGGGAAGTCAAGCCTCGCCCCTAATTAGCATGACACCCTCCCCCTCCTGCTGTCCTCGGGGGGGGGGGGGGCAGACGGGAAAGGACAGGAGAGGAGAGAGGCATGATGGGAGATGAAAGACAGGAGGAGGAGAGGGAGGGGGTGTGTACAGGTTTCCGGGGTGACCGCGGCTACCTGTCACAGTCCCCTGACGCACAGAGCTCATCTCCGCCTTCCCCGATTTCTGTCTCACCTTTAAGCCGCTTATATCTCTCTCTCACACACACACACACACACACGCACGCACGCACGCCCACACATCAAATGTGTGCAAACGCAGAAAACAATCGCAATAGTGAGTAATGATGAAAGTTGCGTTGCCCTTTCAAGATGGCCTTTCTGCCGCAGTGACTTCAGAGTGTAACCTGGTTCCCTGTTTCTCCCCCTCTATGCCAGCAGATACATCAAAGGCCCAGAGCTACAGTATAGATCTCTCTCTCCCTCTCCCTCTCTCTCTCTCTCTCTCTCTCTCCCCCTCCCTCCCTCCCTCCCTGGAAACTTGCAATCACATGCGTGCGCTGGCGTGCGCGCACACACACACACACACACACACACACAGTGTGCTCATACACGCATGCACCCACACAAACACAGTTAAGCAGAGAGATGGGTGTGTTGGGTGTTTTCATTGGATTGTAATTGGATTTCATGCGTGTGTGCACTGTGTGTGTGCACTGTGTGTGTGTGCACTGTGTGTGTGTGTGTGTGTGTGTGTGTGTGTGTGCTTCCTGGACCCATGGCACCATGCAGTAGTCTGACAGCACATGTGGGGCGGTGTTAAAAAAAGCCTTTATATCCCACATTCAGTAGCTGGCGTGGAATCAGCCAGTACCATGCTAATGCTAATGGGAAAGAGCCATTAGAAATGAATCAATAAATTAATTAATCCTCGATTGTGTTATTTTTTGTTTAGCCACAGTCGAAATGCAACCGTGGGGGGGTGTGAGCATATGGGCTCTGCAGGGGGAGGAGTAGAGATGCGTGAAAGCCACAACAGTAACTCCAGCCATAAGTCGAGGACTGTAGCTTTAAGGAATCAAACACCTGAAAACACCAAAACACACACACACACACACACACACCAACCACACACCCATGGACAAAGTAACCCCAACATGCCAGTCACGCTCCCCCCCCTGCAGAGAAAGGGACAGGAATGTCACCTTGGCATTGTTCTGAATGTGTCCGTATTCCGTAACCCCGTCACAAACACCCCCCAGTTCCAGATTAGGGTGAAATGGGAACGTCCCACCGATAAACCCTATTCTCCTGGGCATTGTGTTCATATTTACGGAAACACGGGGGGCTGGCGGGGAGGGATACACAGCCTGTTAACGTGGGCGCCAGATAATGCCCCTTATCCCTGCTCCCGTTTCCAAAATAGCACGGCGCTCTGTTTGGAAATTATTCAACAGCTCGTGGTTCCACTGTGTCTAATCTATTAGTCTCTTCTCTCTTATCTCCCTCGCCCTAGTCTTTGTCACGTCCCCTCTCTCTTCTTATCTCCTCTCCGGGCCCACTTCTATACTGTATGTGACACCAACAGCAAGGACGTAATGCAAGGATGCATTTAGGAGAGTCTTGAGATGCCCCCCCCCTCCTCCCCCTTCCGCCAAGCTTCAGTAGAATCTATTTTACTCCTCAACAAAGTCAGCGGTTTTGGTGAAGATTATTTAATAGGCAGTTAGCAAAGGCGCTGCTCATAACAGGGCCCCTTTAATCACTTGGTGGCACTGTACATCACACAACTCACATGTTAAGAGTCAACATTCTTGTTAACGCCGCTTGACACCTTGGAGCTAACAATCTTAGTAAATGGCTGATGCGCCACAGACTAAAGTGTCTGGTGTGACACCAGTGTCATGTAAGATCAACAGCGTACTCTATTCAGTTCCGCCGATATCCACTGGCAGAGCAGCTGCTGCTGTTTGGTGTCAAATATCTATTTTAATATAAGAGCGTTGTAGACCAAGACCGTGGCAGGCGGATCAGATTATGGGGCAATAATCATGTTGTGCTATTAGACCGTCAGGTGCAATGGGATAATCTGGAAGATTGTTCTCTTAACAATGTGACAAGCAGACATCACTGATAAGATTGACTTGATTGGGACACAGACTAGGTGAAGCCTGTAGGGCTATTTTAGACTAGGTTAGAACTAGTTACAGTAAAAAGTAAACTGGCAGTGTGATATTAAACAGTTTTTTTGTTAGTTAATTATCTGGTTTATTCTGTTTGTTTATAACATACATAATTTCCTGTAAACAAGAGGTTTTTCTTGTGAACCAGTATTAAACATAAAATCAAATTCCCTACATAAAAAAACAAAACTTCCATGAGTTGGGGGCTGATTATTCTAAATCACTACAATATTAGCCCAATATCAATACACAGAGACTGTCAAACACAGACATCATCATGAAAAAAGGTTATTCTGCTATAATCTTTTTCTCACTGGGAGCACTTCAATTAGCATGTTGTGTATTATGGACGTTGTCAAGGACCTTCTACTGCGGTTCCCTTTCAATGATTCTGTCACATCTATAGCTAATAAGATCATCCGTCAAGCAGAAAAGGTTCCCGTCAAATGATTAAGGTAATCGGGCCAATTAAAAGTGGCTGGCCATTTTCGAAATAAGATAATTAAATATATCTTTGTCTGAAGCTATGGCAATCTGCCATCTTAATGTCGAACTCTCAAATATTTCTCTGCAAGTGTCCTTTATACAAGATGCTACTGTAGGCAGAGGTCATTCTTTAAAAGAAATTGTTGGTTGATGTGAAGTAACACAACGGTCCATATTTGACTCCTAATATTAATGTGACACCTAGAAGCATGTCATCGTATCCTCTCCATGTTTCCGTGGCACTCAGTATGGGCTGTACAAGGTTGAAGAGGCAAGAGGGATTAGCTTTATCCCTTTAAAGTTTCATATTTCCTGTCAGTCATTGATATGTCTTACATACCTATATCCATTTATCTGGGAATTATCTGGGAGGGGGTTGTGGTAGAACTCATTGAGAATGTACTGAGCTCCATCTAGATCGCTTGAAGGAAGTAACTCCAGCCAAATCCAGATTGATAAAACATCGTCAAAATTCACAGAGGGCTAAGGGCAGAATAAAATATAACTTCCTAATTTTGTTATTTAAATTTGGAACCAAGTATAACATGTCATTCGAGGACAGCGAGGCTGTGGGTGTAGTGACCAGGGAGAGAAGCCTTATACATGGAATTTTACTTTAGATAAACCCTTGTAACTCCGAAACTCCCGCACCTCTATCCAAGCCCTCACACTGATGTTTGGCAAAAATGTATCTCCTGTTCGGATCGGAACCGGATCAGTATTTGTATCCGCAACACGGCTGACGGCAGTGTATTGTCATAATCAGTACACAAAAGGACCAGTTTCAGGTAGGAAATTGGTTGTATGCAAATGCTGTTAAAATAGCTACACCAAAATAGCGACACCTTTTCAAATCTTGTCCCCCAGAAGACTTTTACAGACTGTAAATTACTGACAATTACATACACTAATTGTCAGTTTTCATATTTTCTGAGTCATTAAAATGTTCCTGCCGCCAAATATACTGTATGGCATCAAAAATATCTACTGTCTACAATTATTAGTACGGTGTGATTTTGGGGAGGAAGTGCTCGATAAGTGGCGCCTCAGCAGTGGTGCCTCACTGCCGAGCGCGTTTTCTTGTCGCCCTGCAGGTGGCAGGCAAACACACCGGGTGGCAGGCAAACACACCGGGTGGCAGGCAAACACACCGGGTGGCAGGCAAACACACCGGGTGGCAGGCAAACACACCGGGCCCAGCGCTGCTGTTCTAATGTCTCTCCCCCGGAAACCCCCCGCCGCCACCGCCACTCCACACAAGCGCCCGCAGAGGTGGATAAAAATGGAAAGTAATCAATTTTCTTTGTTCCACAGCATCCGTCCGCCAAGCGCACAGTTTCAAATGATCCATTAAAAGAGCATGAGCTTACCCTGAACCTGGAGGAAGTGAAACGCCACATGCAGTGGTCAGTCAGGCTGGAGCAGAAAGCGTTGGAGAGCGGGGAGAGGTAGAGCTGAGTGCCTTAGTGGGGGAGGGGGGGGGGGGGTAGCCAACGTTTTGGTAACACTGGTAACAACCACAAGAGCTACTCTGGATTAAATCAAGCAGTGTGTCTTTAATGTCCACACACACACACACACACACACGCACACGGCCTTAGCTAACAGAAAATGTGTAAATGGTACTTTCATCTGGGTATGGTCCTTTAAATGTAAATGTTTGCTAAATGCTTAAATGTTAATGCTGTTAAGGTTTCCCAGCCATTAATTACACACTTCTTTTGATGAGAAAACATTACAGGCACAATTCCAGTGCATATGTGTAAACAATATTAACATTAAATCAATTATTCATACTTTAAATATATTAACTACATATTTAATGATCGATGTAATTCCAACAGCACATGTGGCATTCTGCAATCAAGCTAAACATTTAAAATGAAGATGATGTCGTCTTGAGGGAAATATACAGCAAGGCGTGTGTGCAGCACTTCCTTATTCAAACAGCTTGAACTTTTCGATGACATCTATCTGAGCTGCCTGCCTCTACCCCCAGAGACCAGTGGCTCATCTACATTGAAAGCCTTACTTTCCCGGCTGAGAAGGAATGCAGAATGCGGAATGTACAACCAAGTGTACACCTCCTTCCGCTTTCAGTACTTGTGTCGAACTGTTATTGTGCTTTCTTGCAGAGATGGTGCTGAAACAAACCAGTCTGAGCTCGTGAATGCTAAGACTACATTTACAAGGACACACGATTAACCCAGGTGTGATTGGACTGCCCTAATGAGTTCCTCTGAACAGCAGACTGAGACTGTGCAACTGTAGTAGCATCAACTCTCAGTAGTACAGGACAACACTAAAACACCACACACTTCCGTTTGAGCAAAGTCAACGTGGAACTCTGAAAAGCTCATGGTGGAAAGTGTAG
>JAODUG010062884.1:0-14269 GCA_027564795.1 Aphredoderus sayanus
GTGTGTGTGTGAGAGTGAGAGAGAGAGAGAGAGAGAGAGAGAGAGAGAGAGAGAGAGAGAGAGAGAGAGAGAGAGAGCGCTTGGCGTGTCGCATGCTCGCTGAAATAAATGGCACAAGCTGGGCTGGCGCCCGGTACAGTGTGCTATAAATGTGCCGTGTCTCTCTCTCTGTTTGGCTCTGTTCGTCATGCTATCGCGACTCCAATGCATGACCATTACACTGCTCCCGACAGCGTAAACAACAAAAATAGGGCGCCGTCCAGCCTCATGGAATGGAATCTGTCAGCAGGCAATTTTTGTCAACATGATTTAGAGAGCCTTGGGCTCCATTTGGGTTATATTTATACCAGAGGTACAATTTGATAAAGGTTTAATCTGGTTTTGTCCAATGACAAAATAGCCACAGTAAATCACGTTTAACTCACATATTTTGAGATGTGCACGTTAATATTAAGATTATCACTCATTGGCACTACTGGCTAACTACAACTGCTACTGGTGAAAATGTTCAGGTAGGCCTACCCTCACTGCTACGAGGCAGGTGTTGTCCCTCTACAGCATCATGTTTTGCAATGCTCTCCAAATCTGGCAGATGTCATTCAATTTCACCTCATCTGCCATGAGTGCTTTCGCTCTCCAGTCTGATTCTCAAAATGGTGTTTAATGATGTTACCCTGGTTGGAAATGCTTACTGTACAGTCTATTTAAAGGTCTTATAATATGACAATTAAAATCTTGTGCTTCTCCCTTCAACACAGGAGCGTCATTCAGCACTATCAGAATGATCGAAGCATGTAACGTGTGTGTGTGAGTGTGTGTGAGGGACTAAGAATTTACAAATTTGCGTTTAATTTGACGGCAATATAGTCCCTGTAAAAAGCTACAGTACTGTAATTGTTTCAATTTAAGGTGTCATTTCAACACAGGATGAATAATAAGTCTGACCCAATTATCCCAATGTAATGTGAATTTATGTCTCTAATTGGAACCCTTTGTGCGCTTTGGGCAACGTCATGGACCATAAACTTAAAGTCACGAGGGGTCAGATGAACCCTGAGTTCACCTTCGCAAAATGACCCCTGACCTAGCCATATAGGGTTAATGTGTGTGTATCTCCAACATGTTTTGACCCTATTACAGACAGTTGCTACTTTGTTAAAATCACGAGCTGCTGTTATGTGTGTGTGTGTGTGTGTGTGTATGTGCGTGTGTGTGCGTGTGTGTGTGTGCATGTGTGTGTGTATATGTGTGTGCCTATGTACCCACCCGTTTGCTCATCTTGTATTTATTGCCTTTTATGAAAAATAATCTGTGGAGAACAGCCTGATAGTATAGTGGCTTGTGCAGTCTTCTTTGATCCAAAGTTTTCTGTCATGCATTTAAAAACAAATGGTTCCTTAAGGGAATGAAATAATTCAAAAAAGCTATTTGTAGATTACATGGTATCCATTAACTTGTTTTTTTTGTTTTTGTTTCTGTTATAAGTTTTAATCAGTTTTTGCATTTAATAGATATTTTAAAACATGTAGCACCCAGTTACTTCTCCATCTAATGCAGATAAAAGTATAGCTCTAATTCAACGTAAATTAACAAATATCAGTTGTGCATTTCTAAATGCAATTGTCCAGGGCTTAATTAACCTCTACCAACCATCTTAGTTACTGGAAAACTGATCATCTTTTTACAGCAGTTAACTTAAAAAGTTTCTTTACAAATATACAAATATGCACACGAGTACTGTCTGTTAACATCCACACTCACATTTTCAGAAAGTAATAAGAATCAATAAAGAAAATGAACACATAAACTAAGGACTGTAAAGAAACCTCAATAATCAACCCTGAAAATAACCTTGTTGTATTCAGCGACACATGGTAGCCGCCTCAAGAACGGATGCAGTACTCTTATGTTTGTATTGCATTGACCTGGCCATTCAGTGTCTCATTAGTTTCTCTCTTGCTGAGAAAAATGTGTCTCTCATTACTTCCATTGGAGACTGATTACAATCCTTTTCCTTCCACTGTGCTGATTGGCCAGCAGGGGAGATAATTGCAGATCTTGTTGGCAGCTTCTGAAGGCAACTGGTGTATCTGTCAGCCCATGTTCAAGCCAGCTAATTTAATCAGATTTGGGGGTCCTCTTTCGGTCACACCAATCTATATTATTCATCAATACGCATGTAGACAGCTTCCCCAACAAAACACTGTTTCCTTGATCGAAGGGAGATGGCTTGCAATAGAATGAAAGTTGTAAAGTTACGAGAGCTAGCTAAAAAAAGAACAAAAGAGAGCAAGATTTTGTAAATCAGTAAATCAACCAAACAAGCCACTCTCTCCTCCTCTACTCCCTCACTCTGGAGTCCATTGGTCTGCCGATGCAAAGCACTGACGATGAAGCTGTAGTTATGTGAGCATATTCATGTGATACACAGGTATGGTAGATTCTTGGGTAGCTGGCCAAAAACACGGGACAGAGACACGGGCTATCAACCAGACTCAGAGCAGATCTTCTCATTTCACTAACTGTCAAATGTGTATATTTTCAATAAATGACACTAGATTTATAGCTCTAAAATCTACAGCACCTTTAATGAGCAACGACAGCAAAGAAGGTCACAGTGAAAAGATATTTCATGCTACAGGCAAAATATTTGAATTTCTTTCTGTACTGCTGTGTATGTACATCACCACCTGCACTTTTTCATTTCAATGTTCCACCAATATTTATCAGATCTTTCTAAATATATTTGTACAACTTTCTAATTATCCCATGTTGTTAGCCCAGATGCTTATTTAAATCAAAATCTGTTTTGTAGCACCGCAGACATGTTGCAAAAGCTTAGTAAAAACTCTGTTGCTATTGCTCACACCCTATCTGCCAAGTCCTTTTTTCAACATGCAAATACTGGTGGATTGTACAAACTTCCACAAACACAATCTTAGAGAAATTATTCAAGACAATCTGTTTGGCATAAACAATAGGCTAAGATATGTAATTTGTGAAGAGTGTCAAAGGGTATTTCTGAGCTAAATTGTATTTATTGAGATGAAATAGTTATATCACTAAATTAAATAAAAAATGACACGATTTAGAGTAGACCTTTATTTTTTTGTGACTTTACTAGCAGGACACTGGCTCTACCAATTACACCTTCATATGAATTTCAGTGCTAAATTACATCACACCATGTTCCAATTATCATGCCCTTGTTATTGTTCTTTCTCCAGAGAACTGTGGAAATTAGTTTAATGTTTTCTGTTTTCATTTCTTGAGTTGCACAGCTTAGCTATACAGTACGTATAGCTAAGCTCTGAATCAGTAGTAATGCCAAAACCTGATGTTACCGCATGATATGAAAGTGCTTCAGGTGGCTGAAGTGCAATGCATCCAAGTACACACAAAAGAGAGCTAATCTGAAATGGTATTACTCATTTTGACGTAGCATCACATGAAAATCAGCAACCACGAAAAGTAATCATAGATCTTCTTTGCTTATCAGTGTGGTGGATAACAGTAACCCATCACTGTCTATTTCAATTTCTGTGATACAATGACCTCTGAACCATAACCTATACCCCCTGCCAGAGGTCTGCCACATCAAAAACCATGTACACTGGTCATAAATGTGACATCAGCGCCAATACTGAAAGTGACATGGCCCACATTTATGAACGCATTATTAGACGTGACATAGGGTTACCAAGTGCTTATACAGTAGACACACAAAAACACCAAAACACTAAAATAATCGCATGCACCTCCCAGGAGAGAGTTATTGTGTTATTGTTTCAGTAAGTTATTACAGTAGTAACACAGCAAGCTAAGGGCCTGGTGACATCAGCAGGGAATTGGCTCGGGGATCCAGGCTAATTTGTGGCATGTTCAGGAGCAACAGAAATGGGGGCCGTGTTGCTTTGTTACTGCGTCATCCGTCAATGACTAATGCCGAGCTATGGAATCACTGCTGCTGGGAATTGATAGGACATGGAGACAATTATCCAGGAGGCATTCCATACAGTGGTGACCTCAACCCGTGTGTGTGTGTGTGTGAGAGAGAGAGAGAGAGAGAGAGAGAGAGAGAGAGAGAGAGAGAGAGAGGGCGAGAGAGAGTGTCTATGTCAAACACAGGAGATCACAAATCAAAGAATTTGATCAAAGAGAAAGGATATGGATTTTTGTTAAGATTCGATTTATTAGTTGAGACTATTTTTGAGATAGCAGATAGCAAGTGTGTGTCTAAATATTATTTTAAGCTCACCATATTTTGGTTATATCTGAACATTTTATTTGGTTAAAATTGTTTTTTTCCTGCCTGTATACACCTAAATAACAGTATTGATATAAGGTTACACACAGTCGCAAAGCAAGCACACCCAGATTTCAAATTAAATATAAATGAAATGCTAACCCCATTTCACAAGGGAAACGGTATAAAACCTGGCAAAGTTTTATCATTCGGCAACAACCTACAGTATGGCCATAGCTGCCCCATTAGTGATTTCCCCTTCCTTAGCATAATTTGACGCCTCTCTCGTGCTGAGCAAGCGCCTAGCATTAAAAATGCATCTGTCTCAATTAGGGATATAATGCATTAACTCCTTCCTATTCAGGGCACCCTGACCTCTTTTATTCTCTATTTGTGCAGGTAACCTGATCAGCACAGAAAAGCTTGTTTCACAAGTGTCTTCTCTGAATGGCTTTTCATGTGCATTGCACCTGCTATTGTGTGTGTTTACCAGTTAATGTGCTGGCAGAATGCTAACATAAGATGTTGCAATTTACTGCAAGAAAAGTACAGTATATTTTGTATGTGTTGTATTATATTTGTTTTGTAAACTTTGAATCATATTGGAAGAAATACAGTTCAAGAAGCCCCAATGATTTTTTTTATGTCTTCACTGTTATTAGGTGAAAAACACTTAATTATATAATATGTGATTACACCTATTAATACAACTGACAGTATAGTTCTACAGGTTCCTAGTGTTTCAACAACCAATGCTATATTACAAGCATTTTATAAGCTGTGTTACTGTACCTCACATCACTAAGCTCGGACCAGTAGATTGATGTTGCCCTCCATTCACATTTGGTCAGTGTCCTGGCCCTCTCCAGAGGTGGCTTTGGTGAGTGGTTCAGTGTTTCTTAGATGCATTCAGATCTAGTTTCACCTAACCTGATAACACCAGATGTCTTGTACACACAACCATATGGGAAGCCATTCATGTATACTGTTTGAAAAGGGCAGGCATACTTGGCAGGTGAGTGGATGAACCATGTCTATCAAGGCTAACTTCAAAGAGCAAAAACATATTTTCCATTGGAAAAAGCCTTCTAGCAATCTAGAGTGTAATACACGTTTTGTCGAATTCAGCAACTATCAAGGTCTGCTGGCTGCCTGCACTCAAAAAAGAATCTGGTGTTTCTGCACAGCCCTGGCTCTGCAAATGGGAACGCATACAAAAGTGGCGCAGGCGACACTATCCCAGCCTTGGTAATGTGTGTCCAATTTGAGAGGTGTGGGGGGGGGGGCTTCTGCCAGAGCACCCTATGGCACTGAAGGGAGAGATGCTCTTGTTAAAAACTATCTTTCTGCACAAGCCCTGATGCCACCTCTAACATGCAGACGGGGCATTCGGTGTGTGCATGTACGTACTGTATGGTACGTGTCTATCTTCAACGTTTGCTGCTGGACCATGGCAACGCTCCACTGTTGCCTCCAGCCAGGCCCATTGTGTCACTGTCGCGTCTCGACTCTGGCTGAACCTGATCCTGCGTGCGGCTACAGCAGCTGACACAGCCGGGTGGCCGACAGCAGCCGGGGAAGCTGTGAGAGCCTGGGTCTGACAGGGTTTTCATCCAGCCTGATGCCAGGGCGGAGAGAAACAGGGAGGCTTCCCCCATAGAACTGCCTTCAAAACAGCACACAATGGAGCTCCCCCTCTCCCTCTCTCTCGCTCTCGCTCTCTCGATCTCATTCATACACACACACACACACACACAGGGGGAGAAAGAGAGCTGTGCATCTATTCCCACAGCAGATGCTGAGGAAGTGGAAGATTCTCACGATGAAAAAGACTTTTCAGTTTGACGTTTTCATCACGGCAGCCTGCCAGACAGCTGCTTTCAGGAGAACATGGATGGTGGGAAGATGGGGGGGGAGGTTTAAGCAAGATTTCTGTCGGTTATCACTTGGCGCTAGTACTTGTACACCTTATAGCCTTTTTTTCTAAACTCCTACATGGGTTTCCCTTTCAAGGTGTCTGCCTTCTCCTCAGGGCTGTCTGTCAGCATTGCCTGATAGCGGGCAGCTAAAACGCACTTCAATTTTTGAAAAGGGTGGAGTTACATCTGTCTTGGATTGTGTTTTGATTGTTCATTCCCTTTTGGGTGTTTTTCTCAGTTTTTTTTTTTTGTTTTTTTTTTTCGCCTGTCAATCCCTCCCTGACAACTGTCAAGATGTCGTG
The DNA here is from genome assembly GCA_027564795.1 of Aphredoderus sayanus. Lineage (NCBI taxonomy): Eukaryota > Metazoa > Chordata > Actinopteri > Percopsiformes > Aphredoderidae > Aphredoderus > Aphredoderus sayanus. The sequence goes on from JAODUG010062884.1 coordinate 6,468, forward strand.
TATCTCATTAATGGAACAGTCCTCGCTTGAGTCATTTGCGTTACCCAGCACCTCTAATGTGTCCCTGCCCCACCCCCACACCACCGGCACCCCAAACAAGCTCACAGTTTGTGTTATAAAACACGAGCATGCAGAACAGTGGAGAACACAGAAGTGGAGGGGTAGAGAGGAGTACTGAAACCTCTCAAGTGTGGGAGGGGCATGCACTCTCTAAATCCCAAACTAAAACATCTTATTAATATAGGTTTCAACCACAAGGTGTCCCTTTTAAGGAAGAATATATCAAATCAATTTGAAAGGTCAGCATTTATGTATATGTATTTTGATATCTGGAAATTAGGAAACAATCAACATGGAGATTAAGATGCTGCTTTGTTTGACAGAGGATTGGAAACTTTTGTGTTTTTGTATTTTTTTTGGCATCTGCTCCACTGTGGAAGGGTTTGTCAGTACAAGACACACTATAATGAGAGAAGGCAGAGAGAATGGAAAGCAGTTGAGGGAGAGGATTTGGTACCACTGCCAAATTATCCCTGGGCTCCCGGGGTGAGTGTGCATAAGTCTGGCAGAGAGTTAACGCTAAACCTGGCGTAAATAAACAGTTGGATATGATGTATACAGAAACAAAACCGCATGGTGGGAAAACCACAAACCTATAGTACAGCATTAACTTTGAAATGTTGACAATACGGCACACAGCCAACCATTAGCACACCTGTCACATACAAGTGCTTGAAAGCTCTGGGAATATTTTCATAGCTGTTTAGTCAATGGACATGGAAAGCAGAACAAGCACACCAATTTACCTCTGGAGTGTGTAAAACACTGCTAACATGGCCTCTTTCAGTCTCAAGGTGGATAGTTTTTTTTGGATAACAGCGAGCAAGCACACAACAGTCAAGCAGCTAGACAGAGCGGTAATGGCGCTGGGGGAAAGGTTGTGTCCAAAAGGGTTGTTTTTCACAGAGAAAACAGCCGCATAAACCATCTTTAGAAGAGGCAATTACTTCCTGATCTGCCATCGCGGCCCACCTAAGCCAATCAAACAGCATGATGGGGCCTCTTAAGGCCCTTTTCTATGCCCCTAACCTCGTTAGCAGTGCAGCTAACACTTGGAAGCCCCCCCAACCCAGCCGCCAAAGTGACCCTGGAGCCCTCTGTAGCAGCAATGCCACTTCATGCTGTCAGCCGGAGCGGGCCCATGCTAGGCTAGGCTAACTAGCCAGGGGGTCTAGGTAAGCACATTTGATTTTGGCCCACTAAAAGGGCTGTTTTGCCTCCATGTGGACTTCATAGCTACCTCTCTCTTGTACCTTAGGTGCCAGAAGGGTCTGTATTATTATTATTCAATCTTTTTTTTGTAGCGAGAATATCACACTCATGATTAAATAGTGCCTAGTCTAGTCAGAAGTCGAACCTGACAGCGATTCCACCTTTTGTGAGCTAATAGAAAACAGCAAAAGGAATAACTAATACCTAGATTAACAGGTATTAATATTCACACCAAGCTGTGACTCGAAATGTAAGAGACGATAATAAAAATAGTTTAAAGATACAGGCTGAAGAGAATGTGCAGACAGAGAGAAAGGCAGGCAGACAGATAAGAGTTCAATTGCCCACTAGCTTGGGTAAATGCAGAGAAAATCTTGCAGCAACAATGGCCACAAAATTGAGCAATTGGAGGATAGGTTCTCCAGCCATTTGAGGTTCACCTTTGTCTGTTATTTGTGACTGTTTGCAGATAATGGTAGCATTGATTTCACCCTCTCTTGGGGGTTTCTGTGTCAGTCTGAGGAAAAGGGGTAACCTGGATGAAATGCTATTACTGGATAGGAATTGAAGGGGAAACAAATATATATCAATTTATCTGTCCATCCACCCTTGGTAGATAATTATTAGTACAATATTACAATAAACCACTTGTTAAAATAATTACTTTCAACTCCTAATTTTCATGAAAATGCTATGTTGAGAAGTATAAACAGAATGTTGTAAGATGACATTCTGTTTTATACTGGTGATCATGTTTGTGTTTGTTATTACAGAATTCTGTTCACACACACACACACACACACACACACACACACACACACACACACACACACACGCGCGCGCGCACACACACACACTGCTCAAATCACCTACCGTACTACACTTACATTTTTCACCAGATTATATACTGCCACCTATCGACCTGATTTTGGAAGTAGGCTACTTGAATAGAGAACCATAGTTTGTTCAGCGAGTCCTAATAACGGATATTAGAAGTAACGGTGTGGCTACCTATTTCACTTATGACCAACAACGATGTTTGGATTAACTTTTTTCTTTCGATCGTTGGTGCTTGTAAACATTTAAGCTGTAGTGGATGGCATGTCGATAGTGTAGGACTATATGCTTAGACTAAACATGATCACAGTATTGCTGTGAAGTCTGCCATTTTCTACAGGATGCAGTATTTGGTGGAAAAGTTATACAGGGACCTGTCCATGGTGCTGAAAGTGTTGTGTTTGTTTTAAAGTGACTCCTCTATTGGCCTACATACAAACCTTCCTAACATTAATTGACTTTAAGTTGTCCCCATATGTACTGTATCACACACACCTATTTTTTTGCATGATCCACTTTTATCTTGCGTTACATGTGTGTATTGTGGTCATCTTAAACTACACACACACCAGATTTAGATTAACATTAATTTGATTTATATTTCTAGATTTGGTATAGATTTCGTCAAAACTAAGCCTGCTGCTGACATGGGCGCTGGATACACAAATTGTTCACTGCCATCCTGACAGTAAAAAACTGACAGTGAGCTGGAGGATAGAAAATATTAAGATGTTTTGCTGCCACCTGGCGTCCAAATAAACTCAATGACAAAAAAAAAACGATGAACGTAATTTCCGTCTTACTTCCTGTTTAATTTTGTCCACACACTCAAGAAGCGTTTCATGAAGACAACCTGAAGGTAAAGAATATTATAATACACTATAACCGGCTACGTCTGACTACCAGTCCGTGTTCAGCTTAGTTAGCTTTGTCAATATGTTTAAATTCTTCCCGTTTGAATTTCTAAGGTAAAACATGCTGCTTAGCTATGCTACAAGAAGCTAATGTACAGCTGATAGTGAATGTAATGTATTGGGAAGATCGACTACCAAATCACATACAGTTTTCCTGGTTTGTGTTAGACATAGGTACATTAACACTGAATGCTACGGAACCGATATTGTCCTTGACAGTACCGGTACTGTACGTAGAGTATAATGTATTGCTGTCGTTAATGTAACGTGGTCAAAAGTCAAGTATGCTTCGGAGCAAAGCTTTGCTCTCAATAACATCCCTCAGCCACTTTTCACTGCACAGCGTCTCCTTTGCTATGTGCTCCGTCCTGTTTGACTCCACCGTGAACTTCACCTCCACTGGCAGAGACTGATCTCTGATTTTGGACACGTCTGCGAGGAAATACACGGCCACCGTGTCTTTGGGGATGGGTGTCCTGGGGGTCGGGATGCTAAACAACACACGGTAGTGGAAGAGGGTGTGATAGTCCTCTTCGTAGAAGCCTAGGTAGCTCATGCTGAAAAGCCAGTCTGGGTGCAGTTTCCAGGTGCGGATGCACTGCACGATCTGCTGCGCTCCCATGTGGACAGTGAAGTTCCGGCAAGAAACCCAGTTAACATTCCCATCGCTTTGTTCAGGGAGGTAATACTTTTTCTTGCCGACGATAGCTTGACTTTCTGTATCCGAAGTGGTTTCTGCTACCGGTACTGTTAGTTCCTCGTCTGTGCCACTTTGCTCAGGCAGGTCATCATTTTGCTCGCTGACGATAGCTTCACTTGCTGTCTCCAAAGTGGTTTCTGCTAGTTCGTCGTCTGTGCAACTTTGATCCGGCAGGTCATCGTTTTGCTCGCAGACGACATTTTGACTTGTTGTCTCCAAAGTGGTGTCTACCGGTACCTCGGCTGTGTCATCAGATGACTGCTTGACGTCATCCATTTCTTCAACGATGCTTCAACCTGGTTTTTAGTTAAAAGATTTCCCAGTTTTATGCTTGTGAGCTAAACACGTTTCTGCTAGACCACAGTTGGAAATCAAGTAGTAAATACTCAGTTGTGTTGGGTTACCATAACTACCAGAGAGGGGAGAAGAAGGCCTACTGCGAGTCAGATGGAGCCCCCTGTTGGACATATTTTGAACAACAGTAATGCCTAATTATATACAGTAGTGGCCCAATGTGTTTTTAAGGGTTTGTGATCCACTCTACTACACAAACAGAAATATTTAGCAAAGCTACAATATCTCATATGGATAAATGTTAATAACATTGTTTTATTGTGTAATATTATCTTACTATATCTGTAGAGTGTGCTTTTATTTGAATTCTTTCCAGATTCAATTGGAGCTCTTCCCATCAACATGACGGTGCCACAGTAGCCCAGTCAGACGGCCTCCCACAATGCTATGCGGCTGATTGTAGAGGCCGCAGCCCGGTGCTGCCGCCGCCCGCGTTCCCCAGCCCCCGTGCCATTGCTCCCGGCGACGCCAGCGGCAACCGCATGTCTCGACTCAGGAGCGCTCTGGATAGCGTCAGCAAAGCCGTGGGCAGCACCGACCTCCTCGCCAGGATCTCCCGCCTCAGGCCTGGCACTTCCATGAGCGCCGCCGCCCGCTCTGATGGGGACCCGGCCAACTGCCAAGCGTCCCCTCCCGCCTCTGCCGTTGCCGCGGCGATCGCACGCACCGAGACGAAACCAGACCGGCGCAGCGTACCAGTGGGCGAGGTGCCAGGGGCGGTCGCCGTGGGGACGAGCCCCGACGATGGCGGTGGGGTTGCCAGGCAGCTGTTCCGCCCTGCCGAGCCCCCGGCCAACATGGAGGACGCCTGCAGCGTCCTGGCCGGGCGCGTCAACGCGTACTTCGGCGTTGAGGCGGCCGAGGCGCGGGGAGGGACCCCGGCTACTGGCCACGCCCCTTCCCCAGCCGCCCCGGTGGTGGGGGCCAAGGCCCCGCCCCTCCCTCCCCCGGCCGAGGAGGTCGTCCCGCTGATGGAGGCCCACTCCCCGGTCGCCCCGGCGACTGGCACCACCCCCCACTCCCCCAGGAGGGGCTTGGCCCGGTACCTGCCGTCCCCCCGGCCCAGTGTGCAAGCCTTGGTGGGCAGCTACATCTCCCCGCTGGTGCCCAGGTTCAGGGGCGCTGCCGCACAGCAAGACAAATGCCTACCACCGTCGGCAACTGCAACCCCTGCCCGGGGGGACACCGGTGTGGTGAAGGAGAAGGAGGGGGAGGTGGTGGAGAAGGAGGTGGGGGAGAAGGCTGATGAGAAGGCTAAGAAACAGCTGCAGAGTCAGAGAGAGAAGGTAGGATGTCCTCTTTCATAACGGGGCCAGAGGAAAATAAGATCATAAAATATAAAATGTGTAAGGACAGGATATCTTCTGGAAAGGGTGGATTTTGTATATGGAGAAGTCTTTTTTGATTTGCTTACATGGTGGATTTAAATTTCCAAGCCAGCTATATCACACTGTATTTGAATTACTACTAACTACTAACTAACACACCTGCACATTATCCATGGCTATTGGACCCCAAAGAGATTTGTGATATTTGTAACTGTAACAGATTCTATTTAAAGGCTCACTATAATGCAGACAGGTCTGCGTTGTAGCCTTCTAACATCTCCATGGCTTAGATCATTGCCAGGGTCAGCGTGGACAACCAGACCAGGGCGCTGGTGAAGGGCTTGCGGAGGGTCACGGACGCCAGGCTCCTCACCAGCCGTGTGGAAGAGCTCCGCCTGCACCTGCTGGAGTTCCCAGAGACCGGGGGCGTGGCCGTCAAGGTGGGACCTTGTGTTATGTTATTGCCTCTGGTGTGTTTGTCTCTAATGTATTTGTCTGTTGTGTTATTACCTCTGGTGTGTTTGTCTCTAATGTGTTTGTCTGTTGTGTTATTGCCTCTGGTGTGTTTGTCTGTTGTGTTTTTACCTCTGGTGTGTTTGTCTCTGGTGGGTTTGATAAGATTTGCTTGGGCAAATCAACAGCAGCATTTTCTTGTTGTTGTTATTATTTATTTATTTATTTATATATTTATTTACCCCCCCATTTATTTTAATGTTTTCACCTAATTGTAATTTGTCACAATTTAATGTTTGCCCCAGACACATTCTTAATTGCTAGCATTCATTCCAGGCTCTAGTTGCCTAGAGTAGTTGCCATTTTTTCATGTATTTCCCACCCGACATGTTTCCTTCCATCTCTCAATCGACGATATCTTTAGCATCCATTGGTAGTCACCTCAAGCTGACATCAGTTTATCTCAGTGCCTGCCCACACGTGTGGCCAACATATAGTTCTATGGTCGCCAATGGTCACTGAGTATCATTGACATTCCATGGTCTTTCATGGCTGCAACACTTCCTGTCTCTTTGTCTCTCCATTGTGTCTGGGGCTTTGCACCCATGCCTGTCTATATTACCCCTGCTTCCCCTCACCCCCTATCTGCAGGAGGGCCTGCTGTCATGCCTGTTGCGCCTGCGGCAGGCCGGGGACCCCCCTCTGCAGGCCGTGGTCAGGGAGGCCCTGGCCCTGGTGGGCTACAACGACCCTGTGAAGGGCAGGGGGATCCGGGTGCTGGCCATCGACGGGGGCGGGACCAGGTGTGGCCCTGCTGGATGATGCATGCAGGCATTAGTAATAGATACCTGTACAGGAGAGAGAACATGCCGTACAGTGCATGCAGGCATTAGTAATAGAAATAAGAGAATGTCGAACAGTGCATGCAGGCATTAGTAATAGAAACGAGAATGTCGAACAGTGCATGCAGGCATTAGTAATAGAAATAAGAGAATGTTGAACAGTGCATGCAGGCATTAGTAATAGAAACGATACAATGTACTGTTACTGTGAAGCGTTACTAAATGTCTGTTGGCTGATCCTAGAGGTCTGATGGCCCTGCAGACTCTCAACAGACTGCAGAAGATGACGGGCAAACCCATCCATCAGCTCTTCGACTACATCTGTGGCGTAAGCACAGGTAGGCCAGGAGGCAGTGTTTATGTTTGACACCATGCCCTTCTCATGGACTGGGTTGAATTAGATTGAGGGGCATTTACAGATCTGCCCTGCCAGATGGTTGGCTACACACAACCATCTGGGGAGCCGTCCATTGAGACTGTTAAGAAAAGGGCAGGCGCTTTCAAAACATACTTGGCATGTGATTGGGTGAACCAGTGGAGCCAGTTGTTGAACTCTTGCAGAAACGGTAGAAGAGTACAAACATATTTTTCATTGAGCAAATCATTTAGTACCATTCTTTGCTCTTCTAATAAGTAGAAGAGCAAGTATTAATAAAAAAAAATAAAAATCAAGACACTTATCATGTGATTTCAGATGTACCATTAATGTAGCAAACTAATACATCTCACTGGTACACTTGTCTCCTCGGCAAGGTTCCATTTTGGCCTTTATGCTGAGTGTGTTCCAGATCCCTCTGGACGAATGCGAGGAGATGTACCGCAAGCTGGGCTCGGACGTCTTCAAGCAGAATGTCATCGTGGGCACAGTCAAGATGGGCTGGAGCCACGCCTTCTACGACAGCGAAATCTGGGAGAACATCCTCAAGTCAGTCCTGTGCCATTTTTCCTTGGATTGGGTTTAAACTCAACTGGTCTTATGTATCATGTCTTTGTTGTCTGCCCAGGGAAAGGATGGGTGAGGGGCTTATGTTTGAGAGTGCCAGGGACCCAAACTGTCCCAAAGTAAGCTTTGTCACCATGGCACTTTCATACATGCATGGAT
>JAODUG010062895.1:0-14269 GCA_027564795.1 Aphredoderus sayanus
TCTCTCTCTCTCTCTCTGTCTCTCTCTCTCTCTCTCTCTCTCTCTCTCTCTCTCTCTCTCTCTCTCTCTCTCTCACATGTAAATAAGAAATCCACACACCACCTCCAGGTTGTTGTTCTCAGAACATTACATAACACAGCGATCTTTGGCCTGATTCCTTGAGAAGAATATAGACACTTCAGAGTCATGCAGGAAGGTGCAATTCTGAGACAGAATGATACATTATAAATTCCTTCTCTGGCATATTTATTCTATAAACTATGAGCATGTTGTGCTACAGTACAGTAAAACACATAGTATGTTGATTAAAGTAATCAGTTGTAGGCCTGCCTATAAACGTCTTATGACACCCCTACACATGCACACACACGTCTGATAAGTTACCACTTAGTGTAACATCTTTCTGGTGGTCTGTGGTTATATTTATGGACACTGAACTAGAAAACTTTGCTATTTTCCGAGGCAAAATTAATGAAAATGGCAAGGTAAACATTTGTGTCACCACTTAGCTGCCTTATCTTTGGAACAATGGAGGGGAAAGGATAAAGGAAGGACCGTTTTGCCAGAGGCATTAAAACAGATAGACCACTTAAAGAATTCAGAATAGAATTCTATGGGAGAAGCCCGTAACACCCACCCCTACCCTTAAAGGTCCAATCGTCTGCTTCATAACAGCAGAAACTATTACTGTAAGCCAATCCTGTGGTTGCACTGGCACATGCGCACAGTTGTGCATGTAAGTATAACCTGTGGGAAAATAGATTTTTAAACCTAATAATGGGGCAATGTCAATCTTTTTTTCTTTTAAATCACATTTGACTGATGATTCTACACTTGCAAATTTAGATATCCTGGTGACCATTGAACGTGCAGCCATGGCACTCATTCATTTAGATGGAAGCCATGATCTTGTTAGCCCAAAAAACCTGCCTGGAGGCGAAGATGGCTGCCGAGTGGCTGGGAGGTGGGGAAGGCTTTTGAATCAGAAGATAGATTTGGCAGTGAAACAGTATTAATTGTCATTGCTTGGCTTCTTAACAATATATGTGGGCTGTGTAATTACTAAAGCCAAATCAGAGAAATGGAGGCCCCCACTCTGAGGAAACAGTTGTGACGATTTAGTTATTTTGGAAGTGGGGCTTGGGGAGGTTTGTGCCATTTATAGTAAATGCTTCAAAGGGTTTAGCATCGATTGATCTATAATCTGTGCCCTTTTTAGGCCTGAATGTGGTATGGGGTTGTGGGAAACCCTTGTCCAGAGAAAGAGGCTTTGAACTCAAGACAATGTTGTGCACATTTAAATCTCATTAGATGGGTTGATTGCATCATAACAGGAAATCTGATCTAACCTGACAGGATACTGGGCATTGTTGTAATACTGAGAATAGAGGTACGCTTGGAGTGAAGGGGAAGAGTGTGTGTATGTCTATATACAGTATGTGAATGTAAATGTCTGCAGAATGCAAACCAAGCGAACACATTGACTAAGGTCTGAACTTGGATCTTATCAATAAAATCGCTTACGTGGGCCGAAATCTCATATTTACAGAAGACTGGACTGGACTGAGAGGTCTGGAGGATTTACTTTTCTTCCAATCTTTTACCAGAAATGATTCAACATTTGGTTGTTTTTCAGTGGGACCTTGATAAGTGAGGGCTCATTTTTCATGTTCCCGTGAGCGGACTTATCAACACCTGCAGGCAGGAGATTTCAGAGCTATTGTGTGTTTTGCCTCAGAGAAAAGTTGATGCAAGTTTTTGCTGAACTGCTTTGACTTACAAGGCCAAAAATACACGTTTTAATCATGTCTTCCATTACAGTAAATGACTGCAAACACAAATGTCCTCTTAGTTATAGGTACTGCATTTGCTATGCTTCCCATGTCTTAGCTGTTGTTCACTCACAACTCAAAGGAATTGTTTATTTTTTCAAGAGGAACAATTCCAATTACTCTTTGTTACCCCACTTTGTGCAAGTAGGCTACGCCGAAGATTGGGGAACAACTCCACAATTTTCGGCATAGCCTATACTTGCACAAAGTCAAGGTCTTAGCAGATGCAGTTGTGAGCTTACTATAGGTCCAGCTCCCTGTGGTCTGCTAGTTTTATTGAGCAGACAATGCCTCAGAGAAATGCCCCTGAACCTTTCATTAGCAGTGACAGTCATCCTTTGGATGAGATGAGATGTTGAGTGGTTCTCTTACCTGCACTGTAGGAAGCTCAATAAGAGAGAGAATTACAAGACATAGAGAGGGGGAAAGGGAGCGAGAGAGGAGACAATAGAAGAGAGGGAGAAGACAACATATTCCTATGGAAGCATGCACATATTAATGTTGTCAGCCATCAAATCTAAAACTGACATCCTGCCAGTAGATGCCATTTACTTTTCAAATTGTGCCTTCTGGATTTTCTTTGAAGTCCAAATTAGCAGAGGAAACATCTGCTGTGCAGGACTGCAGTCTGCACTGCAATTATCTCAGAAGGACTTTCTCAATGACCCCTGCATGGATTTTGTGTGTGTGTGTGTGTTTGTCCACCTTCCTATGTTATTCTTGCTTCTCAATGGTAAACATCCCCTGGCAATACAGCTGGCTGCTGAACGATGCGTATGTGATATGCCTTATGTAATGAAATATCTGAAACAAATCAGCTGCAAGCTTAACTGCAACAGGTATTGCTATGTCCATCCATATCAGGGAGAAGCATTTCAACAGTGTGCTGCAATTGTGCAGCCGACAAAAGACACTGTAAATCAGCAAGCAATTCCATTGATATGAATGGACAATAATAATTGAATGCCTTAAATTGAGCTGAACGTATAAGTTAAATGTGGAACTCAGTTGTAGATATGATCATAGCAGTTTTATGGACGCTGTTTGTATTTATTCTGCTGTCAAATCCTGAACCACCCCATAATGTTATTTATTAGTCATGCTCTAAATATAAAAGATTCCGTGGAGGGTCCTTTAGATGTGCCTAAAATGAATTACTGCAGCACTTTAGGTGGCCTTTTGAACACCATGGGAAACTTTGGTTCTTTATGCAGTATACAGATGAGAGGAATTCAGTTGGTGCTTTCTGGCCCTAATAGGTGTCCCCAGAAAACTCCTGCTGCAACAACACAAAACATAACTCATATACACAGTCCATTCGTGATAATTGTAACTATTTTAAGGTGCTTACACACCTTACACTCAGGGGTTTCCCTAGGTGCAAATGTATATTTATCAAAGAACAAGATTTTCAACATTTAATATTCATACTGAAACTGTTATTACTATTATATGATAAAAATGAATGTTTCTGTGTAGTTTAAAGAGCTGTGGCTTTATTATTATTATGACACAAGACATATCACCATCTATTTATTTGGTTACACAAATAGTTATTTAGTGAACCATAAAAAGAAATTGTCTTCTTCCAACAAACCCACAATTTGTATTTTGTATAGTGGAATTTGCATCTCAAATGCAACTAATTACCTGTTCAAATGTGGCCTATACTTTAAATATATTTGAAAGGTGTTCTAAACCCACTGCCAACATAATCATACTGTATGTGCATGCGGGTGGACAGGAGTATCATTTTGCCCCATATATAAAAAAGATCTCTTTGGCAATTTTGACATATGACTCTTCATTATTTTACCTGCTATGTGCCTAGATTATAATGAATCCTGTTGCATTTGCCAATCAGGACATTTTAGCAGACAAACACATTTTGGCATGACACCTCCTTGTCACTTTCATCTGTGGCAACAAAAATCTGAACCAGGCCTAAAAGCTGCTGTGTGACGGGATGCACTACTAATAAGGTAGGCCTATGTTTTTACATCTGTAGAAGAGAAACATATAGACAAAATGTAAAGTAATAAAGGCAAAGATAGCGCAAACTATGCCTATGAATATCGGCAGCGTTTAGGAATTCTGGCAAGGGGGTGCAAGCAATTAAACGTGATCTTTGGTAGTTAATGCTTTAAGTTATTGATATTTAAAAAAATTATGTATCAGCAAAGAAATCGTTTTTATTAAAGATATAGTGGAGTATTTGCATTCTGTGCAGAGAATGATATCACACTCGCTCTGTATGTGTTGAAAACCGAGCTCCTCTGTTCTTTGTTTTCATAGCTGGCAGTGCTGCATGTTAGTACATGTGCACGTTAGTGTGTGTCAGTGGCGTTTTCTCCTGGAGGCCAAGGGAAGCCTTGTTTTTTAAGACTGTACTTTCCAAATAACATTTTGTTATTTACAGCTTAAGTTATTCAGTATTGCTGCGATCTCTTGCCTGTTTTTCATAGTATATCATATGATGAGTGAATCCGTGCCTCTCAAAATGTATGGTGAATGTTTTGCGAAACACGATATTGCACTCCTTCTGTAGTCAGACCTAAAGGAGACTTTGTGTCCCTGGGTGAAAATAAATTCGCATGATTAACCAATTAGGTGATGGCTAGCCTCAGGCCATTGTTTATCTGTGACTGGTCAAGACTATGCCAGAAGAAACCATGGCAAGCCCTTCGCCTTGAAGATAGTGAGCAATGGACACCTGACAATATTTACAACTTGGATTCATTTGTATGAAAGCTTTGTTTTGATCGATGGACACCTACAGACTAAAAGAATATAAATAAAAGAGGAATGGGCAGTTTTGAACACATATTCAAGTCACTTCAAAGGTAGAATTTCGTTTTTATCTTGTTTACATATATGGTAAATCTAGATGAAGTGCACCCCCCCCCCCCCATTGCCTGACTTGTCTTCCTGAAACCTGTGTGTTTGTGTGTGTGCGTGTGTGTGCGTGTGTGTGCGTGTGTGTGTGTGGTGTGCACGTGTTTTGGGCTGAGATGCAGCTGCTTTAGTAGGACATGAGTGGTACAAAGTCATATAGAGTTCCTTTAACTGATTTACTAAGGAATTAAATGTAAACAGTCCGTATATGATGATCATCTTAAAACAAATCTCATACATTTTGTTTGTTAAAAACAAATCAGGAAATAAAAGTTAAAACCACATTAAAACTATTAGTCACTTTCTTTAGCTCCCCTACTTAATTATGCATGCTGAAATACGTGGTTGTTACGTGAAACTCCCTTCTCGCGCTCTCTGTCTTTATCTCTCTTTAAGTTTTAGAGATGGGTTGGTCCTCAGAGTGATGTCACCCTCTTCGCCTGCATGTGCAAGCATTCCATCAGCAGTGCGTCTCTTAGGTGCGTCTCCATCGCACGCGCTATGGAACAATACGAGAAACACTAGCTCGCGTGCCAGCGACACACGACTGTAATTTGTGTGTCCGACGCGGTGACCTCTGTCGGCACTCGGACTGTAAACTCTGGTATGTACTCAAATTCCTGGATATGTTTGGAACTCGAAGAGTATATGGGGACTAATCTGGAGGACTCCGAACTAATGTATGAGTTGACAATAAAATGTTTGCTTATTATGCTTGAGAGTTCTGTGTACTATGACTGATTGCGCGCATTAACGCACGACATTTCCACGGCTATTTACAAGTGGATGCCTCTATCGGAGGGCGATGTCGTGCGTTATGTCATAAATGTGTTTTGGAAATAATGTGCGTCCGAGAACTACAGACATGAGGCGTGGGGACAAAACAAGATCAGGATGGATTTAACACAGTTGAACGCCGCAGCGGAAAACGAGTCCAGGAATGAGAACTACACGAGCGCACCGATAGAACTGCCGCACACGGAGGCGGGCGCCGCGCTTATAATCCTTGTGGTTACCATCATAATATCTGTGACGATCGTGGGTAACGTGTTGGTCATTGTTGCGGTGCTTACCAGCCGGGCTCTCCGCGCGCCCCAGAATCTTTTCCTGGTTTCATTGGCGTCCGCCGATATTCTCGTGGCCACGCTGGTGATCCCCTTTTCCCTCGCCAACGAGGTCATGGGCTACTGGTACTTCGGAAGCACATGGTGCGCTTTCTACCTGGCGCTTGATGTGCTGTTCTGCACTTCGTCCATCGTGCACCTGTGCGCCATCAGTCTAGACCGCTACTGGTCCGTCACCAAGGCAGTAAGCTACAACCTCAAGCGGACGCCCAAGCGCATCAAGTCCATGATTCTGGTGGTCTGGATCATCTCGGCCGTCATTTCTTTTCCACCTCTCCTCATGACCAAACACGACGAGAGAGAGTGTCTGCTCAACGACGAAACCTGGTACATTCTCTCCTCCTGCATGGTGTCCTTCTTCGCCCCGGGCCTCATCATGATCCTGGTCTACTGTAAGATCTACAAGGTGGCAAAGCAGCGATCATCCACCGTGTTTGTGGCCAAGAACGGCTTGGAGCGGCAGCCGTCCCAGTCGGAGACTTGCTTCGTACGGAAGGACCGTTTCGAGATTGAGAGCCCGAGCAGCCACAGCTCTGGAAGCCACCAGCAGAGACAGGAGGAGCTGGACGACATCGACCTGGAGGAGAGCTACTGTCCATCGGATAGCAAACCCCGGAACCACCGCTTCACGAAGAGAAGAAAGGTGGAGGGAGCGGACTGCTGCCCGCGTCAAAGTTGTCGCCTCTCGTGGGCCTCTGCGCGCGCCTCGCAGCTCTTCGTCGAACAGCAGACCGCTGCAAGTCGACAGCAGCTGTCGGCCGCCAACAAGACTAAAGTGGCCCAGATGCGGGAAAAGCGTTTTACCTTCGTGCTGGCGGTGGTGATGGGGGTCTTTGTGCTGTGCTGGTTCCCTTTCTTTTTCACCTACAGCCTGCACGCCGTCTGCAGAGAGAGTTGCTACATCCCCCGTGCGCTATTCAACCTCTTCTTCTGGATAGGCTACTGCAATAGCTCCGTAAACCCAATAATTTACACCATTTTCAACAGGGATTTCCGAAAAGCATTCAAAAAGATAGTGTGTCACAACATTTCCAAACGCACCTAAGACACAATGACGCTAAGAGGGAATGCCTCGAGTTCAGAGCAGAGGAACATAAAAAGTATATTCTTCCTTAAGCTTCCTGGACTAAGAATCCGTTTAAATGTATTGTAATTAAAACGTCAACGTCAATCTGGTGTTGTGTGCAAATGTTGAATGTTGAATAAAATGTAAAGAGAAAAAGTTTTAAACTAAAATAAGTGATTCAATGTTTGTTTTTAAATATAATTTTTCAGAGGGCTTGGCTTTAGCTGTTTTTTCAAAATCCAAATAACAAGCCTATTTTGCTTCAGATACACAAAGTCATATAGCTGCACAACATAAGAAGCTCAGTAAACCTGCACCTTTGCGCAACTCCCCTCCACCTCCACTTGTACATCTTTCATGCTGTAGCCAGGAAAAGAGCTAGTTCAGAGCAAAGTAAAGTCAAGGAGCCGGTTTCCACTGCTGCTGCTCGCTTCCCAGCAGGTGTTTTGGGTTCAAACAGCTACAACATTAATCTCCTCTCCACAAGCAAGAGAATCAGCAGGCTTGTGTGTACTGTTTGTGTCTGTGCATGTGTGTCTTTTAGACAGTAGAATTGTGATGTCACATCTCATTCAATCAGTGCTCGTCATACTACAATTTCCCAAATGCATAGGCTTTTATTCCTGCCAGCCTACTAACATGCCTGGGTCATACTGTAATGCAAGAGGGAGGGCACGTAATGAAAATGCAAAAAAAAATTTTTTAGCATTTAACAACAATTAACTATCAGATTAAAAATGGCAGATTCAAAAGGCGCTTCCATATCATATCAATTAAAATGTCTCAGCGTATTCATCTATGTTTTCAAATGTTTTGTATACAATTGTAATACATCTAGAGATAGCATATGAGACAATACAATATATTACATGATGGGATATATTCTACTTGCATGAAAGAGTGTGTTAAACCTTTCATCTGAAAGTTATGTAAAATGCCGGCATGCAGACCTGATGTCAAATTGTTGTGGTGAAAACCATGATATATGACATTATCTATAGGACCATATTGTGGTTGGGTTGTGGTTGATTCTTTGTGTACACGTGAACAGAGTGTGATCAAGCTATGGTAAGGGATAAATGGAAGTTAAAGGGAAGTTTATTTGCCCCAAGTCTTGCCTTTGTTTTCACTATGGGGTGCAGAGGTTAAACACACTATTTATATCATGTTAGGAATGTCTTCAAAGCCATTAGATTGCTGGCTTCTCGCCAAAGACAGTAACACAGTTTGAGGGGTCTCATGCCATTGAAAAAGAACTATCTCAGTATCCCTTTTCCGCATAGATGTCTATACTGGCTGAATTGCTAGAATATGATCAAGGGGAGCCAAAAAAAGGTGGTTCTGTCTTCTTTTCTTTTCAAAAGGCACCGTCACATAATTCATGCCAGGAATTACACATTCTGAAAGAAGTGACGCTGACTTCAGTGGTAAAACTTTTATCCGAAAGGGGATCCACAATCTTTCCAGACAAGCCTTCTAACTTTCTTCTTTCTTCTGAGTCAAGCTCACCAGAGAATAACACCCCTCATGCATGTTATGAAATTATATCTGATTAGAAAGAAAGTGATGGACATGTTGAAATGGTAACATGTACATTAACTTGATTTCTTGAGGGACTCAGCCATTGTAAAATACATTTAAAATGTATAGGAATTCAGTCTAAAACAGAAAAACTGAACAGGCACTGGCACAATTTCTTTCCTGATAGTATTGTTCACATAAACATGATGTGAAAGTCTCTTGTTGAATCTTTCTTCCCAAATCAATTATTTTTAAAATAAACTGCTTCACTGCAGAAACTGGCATTCTGCTTTCAATTAGCAGCCCCTGTCTCCCCTCCACCACCTCCAGTATTCTGCATCAACAGAAAATACATGTAAAACCTATATCATGACACAAATGGCATTTAAAACGCCATATGGTATCATTACACCAGACTTAGGGTAACCCTCCTCCACTTCACATGGTGAACAGTATGTTTAGGAAATTAAATTGATGACAAACAAAGTTTCTATAATGCACTTGTGATTTCAAAATGTGGTCAAGTATGTGCCTTAAATCCTCTGGGCAACTATTATATCCCAGAGTGTAAACAAAGTTGGAGAATGCTCCAGCAAGTGACAGCAGAGCAGCGGTGACCCTCTGCCCCTCTAATCCTTTTCTAAACAGACTTAATTCGAGAGCCAAACAGGCAGGATGAAAGCAAAACAACCCCCATGCTTAGGAAAATCATAAGCTTGGCTTCACTGAGAGGAGAGCGAACGAGAGAGTGAATAGGAGTCAGAGACCTGTGGGGCCAGCTGCAAGAGTCACTATGGGTTGACAAGATGGTCAAGGCTATTTACAGTCACAACAGACATAGATGTGGTTGTAGAAGTTTCAAAATGGGAGCTGCGCCGATAGGAAGGAGTCTCTTAGGAGCGCAGAAACAGGAAGCGTTCCTTACCTGCATTACCTTGTTTGTCAGACACAATGTGGCATCTGCAGGTAATTGCTTTTTTATAATTGTCTTTAACAAGATAAGGGTTGCAGGTGGAGAAGGCCAATGCTCACGTCCATACCAGGAACCTGTGTATATGGGGGAGTGGAGGCAGTTTGTCATTAGAGTAAATCAGATGATGTCTGGTTAGGAGTAAGGCTAAAATGGAGCTTTCCTACCTCCAGTGTTGTCTAATATATTACCGTGCCTCACCCTCCTATCCAATGCAGGAGCTGGGGCGTCATAGGAAATGACTCAACGGTGTAGTGTTACCTCTTGTGGTGAAGACACACCAGCGTTGCCTGGCTCACAGCAGCTAAAGGGTTCTCAGCTAGTGAAAATAGAGGGTATGTCTGGGAACAATATGCAGCTGTATCTCCTAAAAGACCCATTGGGAGGAGACACCAATCACGGACACAATAACTTTAGAGGTAGCATGGGAGATGGAATCTGGATTATACAGATTCATTTTATTTTCGTAGGAAAGCAGAGCAGATGTCAGTTAATCGACAACCAAATGTATTTATTTTCTCTTCATAAACATAGAGGCGTCTTAATGTAGGCCTACAGACTTCCCTGGGAATGAAGCTCTGGAGCCCAATTAACCAGAATTGATGATGTTAATGACATCACGGCCTAACATCAATTAGGTTGAATCATGATGTGAGGCTTTTCAGATGGTGGAAATGATTCACATTTAAAAAAGAAAGCCATTTACCATCAAACTGCTAAAACAAGTTACAGCCAGAGAACTCACCCTACGGCATTGACCAAGTCGAGTTTTTTTAAGAAAGAAAAATGCTCAAAAGCTGTTAGTGTTATAATATGTCTACTATATTTTAAACACGCTGCCTGCAATTTCGATTAAATCACAGTGACCATGTCATCAATATTTTGTGTCAAATTATGTATTAATTACATTATGCCTCCCTCTTTTTTATTTTTGCAACGGTGTTGTTTGATGAATTGTGTGTGCTTGAAAAGGTGCAGTCTATTTTTGAATGTGTTGTTTGATCATGCTGATGTTAGTTACAGTACAGTACTTTGTGTTGTTTGTTGTCATTGTTTATTTGAAGTGTTGAAATACTGTGTGCCATTCTGTAGTGTATTGTTTTAGGTGAAGGACGTTTGTGCATTAACTTTATTCACTGTGTTTTCACAGTTTACTGCATTCAGGAGCAGGTCAGTGTGTGTTGGATTAGGGGGTGCATTGACTAATGCACTATGAAGCCTATGATTAAGGAATCCATGGTCCACACAAGGCCTTCAAAGAGTGTTCTCTCATCTGCCAGAAGATACTGCTTCTTGGGTTTGGAAGGAATACTTAGCAGCCTGATTAATGAACTGTTGTGCTGGTCATGTGCGCCCTTTGAAAGCAATGAGTCTTTAATCACCTTGTAGATGCCAAATTAGGGTGTTAAAGCAGTGAAAGAGAGTGGCAGAATAATAGAGAGAGAAAATATTAAAAAAGGACAAAGAGAAATGTACTGTAACACACGCACACACACACACACACACACACACACACACACACACACACACAAGTAAAATAAATAACCAGCTTAGGTAATAATACCATTTCTAATTAAACAGAATTTCATCTGTAGATCTTTATCTTTCATCAAAGCTTTTATCATGTATGTTATGAACTATAGCTCATAACATACAAGAAGGCATTTCCAATTAGTGAATATGTCTCTTTTCCCCCCTCCACGCACACACACACACACATTACTGTCAGAGCCTGACTGCAATGATCTGTGACAGTAAAGTTGCCTCATATGCTACCGCGTCAAAGCCCTGCAGGCAAATCTTACAGTAGTGACATCATTTGCTGATATTAAAATGGATTTAATTGGTTAGGAAAAGACAACTGCAGTTTCCAGAATGACTGTAATAATGTAAATAATATCTGGTATCACATCCCTAATTGCTGCGGTATTTGATGTTGATGACCTCATACTGTAAGCAGAAAAACACAGAGAAAATGCAGGGCCAATGATTCACCCTACACAATGATAGAGCCATCCTACACTATGTAATGTATACAACCTTAACTCGGCTCATTGCGATCCTTTATTGCAAGCTTTTTGCCTGTAGAGAGGTTTAAGTAAAACACCAATGTGGTTTGTTGCTAACATGCATTATTGCACATTGATGTGTTACAGTAAATTGGTAATGTGTAAAATTCCAAAAGTATATCTTGCCAATAAATACACAATACCACAACACATTGTGCCCAATTTAACATTTTCCTTCCATTCACTAATCAAATTTAGTTTCAAGTATTTCTGGGAAGCACTGGTGCCTAATTATGCACTATACAAACATTGGATGGCTGCATGAACCATAGCTCAGTTGGGCTGTGTTTTCCCCAAATATTGTATACTACCATTACAAATGTTTGTAGTTTGATATTAGCATAATACATAATTTTTCTTCCCACACATTGTTTTATTATGTGACTCTGGCAGTAGATTATACTGTAGAGCCAAATATATTTTTCTTCTGTCCTTCACAGGCAATATTCAAATCCAAAAATATTTTTAATGCCGTTGCAATAAGCATATTTCCTGCATTGATTTGTTGTTGTTTTTTCTTTAAGGGGTTACTGCTTTGAGAGCTGACATTGTGCTGAGTCATAGAACCTGCCTTCAACTCTTCCATGCACAGTGTGTCTTCTGTACATTCAGCAGAAGTAATGGCTGCAAGTATGGCACAGACATTTTCCTTGTCATCCCACTGAATAATAAAAACATGTCAGTGGAAGCAAGGGGGGCAAATGGAGGAGGAGGAGGAGCAGCAGGAGGAGGAGCAGGAGGAGGCTGGGTCAGAGGCTGTGTAACAGGAAAAGGGAGACGTGGGAGAGAAGCAGGGGCGTTCTCCAGCCTTGACCTCAGGCTCTGTGACCCGGGCCAGGGGACAATACTTGGCCGTTATTTGACAGCTCCTTGCCCTCCTGCAACATTTATGTTATCATTTTGTTGTGCATAACTGCATGGGGTTTACATCCTACTGCAAGGTCGGAGGGGAGAGACGGCAACGCCTCTGATATGATAGAAATGGCGGTGGTCACATGGGCTAACAAGCCAGGGAAGCCAACCTGACCTGCTCGAAAGCAGCCAGGCTTTGGAGAGACATTTTGTTTTGGTTTTCCACTCGTGAACTTGAATATGCTTCCTTGACTCGAGACTGATTTTACATGCTAAAAACTCTCCCAGCCCTCCCATGCAACAACGGCGCAGTTCCTTGGTTCAGATGGTCCGAGTTGCACCTAAGCTCGGACATACAACGAGGACAACAGGAAATGTATAAATCAAAGAGACAGCTGATTTAAGGAGACAGGGCGAGGAAAGAACATCTGTGAAGAGATAGCAGCTCTTCATGCATATGGGGGATCATTCCACCGCCGCCTTCAACAAAGCCAGAAAGAAAGACGACCCATTGCAGATGACACCCAGAGGACATATATGATGTTTCCTCTGAAACAAGCCCTCCCACCCAAGAGCGTGGGTATTTATTTTGATGCCCTTTGACCACTTACTCCCTCAACAGCTTTCCTGCACCCATCATCCTCATCCACTATATAAAGTTACAGATTAGCATTACCAGTATATGACCCGGAGCGGTTACCATAAAGATAATGCTGTGATTAATAACATAAATCTTTGTGTCATAAAACTATACTAGATGAATGGTTATGCGAAATGAAATATAACTCACATGGTGAACAAGCCACTAATACTGCAGAATAAGCGCTCCGAGGCTGTGCATACATCAGACTGGAGATTAAATGATTAATCACTGGGCCAATGCCCACTCAGATGAATTACCACTGCCAGCTGCTTCTCCTGTGCAGTTATACCCCCAATAAACCTTTATAGATTTGGCATTTTGGGGATCACACAGGGAATCCACCATGGGAAAGAAGCAGTGGCTTATTAATAAATGTAAGAGTGTGGGTTACTTTAGACCACTTGGACTACTTTGATTATGGTTTTATTGATATGTCACTCTGGTGATTATATTGACAGTAGGGGGAGGGAAGACAAGATAGCAGCAGGGGGTGTTAATCGATCACAGCACCTACTTGTTTGTAAAACATTTAATATCAGATCAGCATTAGCAATGGTGTCAATGCATGGCCTGCATCATTTTATTGTTTAGTAATATTTAAAATTTGATCATCCTGGTATTCAAATTGACACAATTTCCTGCTATCTAGCAAGGCACTATACGTCTTATAGTGTTCATTGTCACACTATAATGTCATTAAGATCACAATCGTATGCAAAGAACTGAAAAGCAAACAGTAGTTGTAGTAGTAGTTTCTTTTAATTGCCAGTGACTTCAGTTGTTTCCAAAGAAATTGTGAATGTTAATTTGATACCACAAGTGATTAATTATTTATGTCAAACTATCAGGGTGTGTAGATACAATACTAGTGTAAAATACTGTATTGTAGATGTAAGGAACCAAGGGAAAGGAGTCAAGGATTTACTGTAACTAAAGTTCAACGTGAATTTAATGAGCCGCAGTGAATGTGCTTTAAACGACCTGCATAGGATACATCCTTATGGGCAATTATGGAAAAGGAATACATCAGAGGGCATCAATGGGCAATCAACACCCCATGGGGCAATTAGGCTCTAAATCAGTCATTATTGGTCAATAAGTGTCTGTTTCTCTTTGTTTACGTGAGTGGAAAACAGCACTACACATCTTGTGGGGATATATTGCCAGTCTCTGTGTGTGTGTGTGTGTGGGTTTGTGTGGCTGTGCATGTGCATGTGTGCGTGTGTGTGTTCACGCACCTGTGGATGTGAATACTGTAAGCCTGTGTTATAATTCACACATACAGCGTGGGTGTTAC
>JAODUG010062906.1:0-14269 GCA_027564795.1 Aphredoderus sayanus
TTGCATCCATTCGCTATACACTACGGTAGAACTGGCACTATAATGTGGTGTTGGTGTACTGGTGTTGGTGTACTGGTGTTGGTGTACTGGTTTGGGGCTGGCATCATCACACCTTTTGTGTGTTAATTATAACACTTTGGGGAAAAGGTATATAAATGTGTATTGATTATGTATGTTATGTACTGTATACCTACATAATAATGGAGCTTGTTTCTGCCTCCAATCATAATAAAATCAATTTGAAACCACTTTCAGGAAACCTGCAACACTTTTATTGTTTTTAAATTGTTCCTGATGATACGGACCTGCCTCAAGGTCTTAAGACAGTATTGTCACCTTGATTTAACTTCACTTAATTACACTCTAAAGAATGTCCAAAATCTTTATGTAAGCTTTTAACGGGTTCCTATAAGGGATTATCTATTAGTGATGCATTAGTTGTAAACCAGGGTTCCTCGATGATTAGACCATTAAGAAACTTTATTTTATTTATATTCAGAAGAGTAACTTTTACATTGTTTTCTTATGTGTTTCTGTTCTGTTTCTCTCAATGCACCACCCATTGGATGCTCTTTGCTCAAAGCGATTTTGCAGTATTTTTATTACCACCACAGGAAAACGGTGCGTCTTCCCTTGTCATGGCAAGATCATGGATGAAATAATAAAAGAAAATAAGAAAATAGATAACACAAATATTTGAGGATGAGTGAGCACAGACTGAAAACTGTCTGTAAAGTCACGCCGGAATTGTTTAGATGGAGAAGGAATTGTGAAAAATAGTCACACAGTGTACAGTATGATTGTTTTATTGGTTCACTTACCCTGGCCGACAGTGCAGGCTGCTATTGATTAAGCTCGCACAATCTATCGCTCATAATCATCCATCTCTCTACAAGCCGGGAAATAGATTTGTATTTGAACAAATGGGGAATTAGTGGAAGGCTATAGTGCAATATGCCAGTATTTTGGAGTGGCATATGTTAGGCTAATGAGTGTTGGACCATGAGGTGTGGGGTGGAGGGGGACAAGCAGAGGAGCAGGGCCATGTGGGCACCCCCAGTCAGGCCAATGTCCATTGTGTCTCGTTCACCTGCTAATATCAAAACCAGGTCACGGCCGGAGAGTAACCAGTGGGGCGTAGTCTAATACCGAACGCGCGCGCCAAACCTCACCCCATCTGCCTCGGGTGGCCTGCCGAACCCACCCTCTGGGAATTAGTGATGTGACTCACCGTGGCTCGCGTACGTGTGTGTGTGTGTGTGTGTGTGTGTGTGCTGTGCGCGTGTCTGTGTCATTGAGCGGGAACATTACGGATGCTGGGTAATTACCCAGAGGATCATCCCAAGTTAGGTTTCCATTGTTCGCTCTCGACTTTCAAGGTGACACATCCATATAGATTACCCCCCACTTCACCCCCACTGCCTAATCTGGGGGCCAAGTGGGTTGGCTGTGGGTCTGGGAGGCTGCGAGCTTGCTGGTCACTCCCACCCAGAGCTCCCACAAACATCCCAGCATGTGGTCCAGAACCATGTGCCTTGGGATGTTTGCATTTGGGCTACGTTTTTAATACTGGTACAGTGCGTTTGTCTTGTATAGGTTTAATTTTACCTGTAGTTATTTAAGGCTATACTTTTTTATGGTAAAATGTTCATCTTTAATTGCAATTAGCATTTTAATTGGTGCAAGAGAATCCTTAGATGTACTAATTTATCTATTGAAATGGTTAATTTATACAGCGGGACAAAGTAATGAATTGTGAAACATAAAAGCTTTGTTCATATGTGCACACACTATTACATTATCGAAACACACATTTCAGATAATAAGAATTATGTATAAAAAATATGTAAGTGATTGCATTTTCTGGATAATGGTTTCCTGGACACTACCCCTGAGTTCCTTTGCTCCAATGCAAATATAGCTATACCCGCTACTCTCCAGTAAGCAGTGTGATTTATATGGACAAAGTTAGTTGAGAGGTGCGGTAGCTCATACATTATATTAGTTGTAACAGCAACTGTTTTGCAAGATGTATAACTGTGAGGTAATATAACATTACATTTTCGGACATAAATATATTTGTGCTCACAGCAAACCCAACCCGGTAGCTAGTTATTTAGAATAATTATAATAAAATGGCCAAGTTTATTGCCAATGATCTCGTTTTATTCTAGAGGTATCGCAAAAACATGGTGACTTATTGGGATGTGACAGAAATGCCTTCACGGTGCCTTTAAACCACCGCCATAAGACAGAGAAAGGGAGATATTTTGTTCATTAAGTTCCTCTTGCTTGGTCCTTTGCACTTCCCCATTCTGTATGTCTGTCTGCCAGTCTATTGTGTCAGACCATCTCTCCTCCTCTTTCCCCCGCGGTGCTAGGTGAACCCTGACCCTGCTCTCTTTGTGATTACACATCTTGTTTTTACTCTGCACGCTTTGCCCGCTTTATTACATACTTTCCCACTAGACGATGACAAAAGAGACAGACACAGAGGGATGTGTGAAGGCCATCATTTCTCTTCCCTGTTTTCCCACCACCACCACCACTACCACCCTTCCTTATCTTTTTCTCATGTCCCCCCCGAAATATCCCACTTCTCCAGCAAGCCCCCAAAAAACCTTTTTTGGAAGGAAATGGGAAATGGACAAGGGGAGGATAAAGGTCAATGTTTTTTTTTATTGCAATGGAAGGTGGTCTGAAGGAAGTAAAGTGTTGAGGTTTGTAAAGAGCACTCTGAAACATGAAGAGTTGTGTGGATTCAGGGATGTGGTTCTGGAAGGAAATGAAGGATGTGTTTTATTTATTTGTTTATTTTGGCTTGATGTACAGCGGTGGCACAGAGTTGGGCATCAAGTTGAAATGTCACTAGTTCAAATCCCTGATCCTGATAGGGAAGAACATTTGGAGTTGAGTTGTTAAGCATTTGACCATTGGTCTTCTTGTTGCTGCCACAATATTCATTATTTAAATGGTTGTCCTCTAATTTCTGACATGAATCAATAAAAACCATCTTACATCTACACTGTCACGAAACAATTTCAATATTTCTTCCAGTCTCCATTACTCAATTGTTCTATACAACAATATGCTAATATTGATTGTTTTCATTTTATTTTTATAAATAAATGCGTGTTTGGCATAGAAACTAGAAATACATTTTCTATCTGAGCCATGTAAAATTTCTAGAACGTTTTAGCTGCCATAGGATTACCCATATGCACCCTGCTGTTTGAGGGAGATAAACACTGATATGTAACTCAACTCACCCATGTTCAATCCATCAAACCGCGTTAATCCCTAGTCCTTGACAGATTAAAGTTTGGCCATCCCCATTGGGGAGGGCGATTTAACGGATCATTCAAAGGACACAGGCCATCAATGTTTTTAATTAGCAATATCTGTATAGAAATTAAAGCAATCATGACTTGTGTGGGGTAGGGATGTACCTGATTGTCTCTGCCTGATGCACTTATTTAACTAGACCTCCTGTTGTTCAACCTCACACCACAGATGCTGCACATATTGATTATCACACATCTATCAATGTGTGCCGTGTCTGAGAACACATACAGTACATACAAGGATTTCTGAACATAATCATGAATACCCATAAGACCGGTACGTTGGAATACCAAGAAAGCAATGACGAAGTGTTACATCTGATTTGGTATCTATTGTATAATTGTTTGGATATATTGGCCCCACTGCCATATGGCGCAGGGACCAAGGAAATTGGTACGAAAGATTAACTGAGCCTTTGGCTAATGAAGCCAATAGTCTACAAATGCTAGGCAAGCTGCAACCAAAGGTTGCTGAAAAAGTATTCCAATGCGGAATAGCAAACTCTGCAGTTCCTCAAATGGCTTCAACTGTTTGACAGCTTGACTCTATTCTACTTACCTCACTTTTGGAACTTTTCCACTGCATAGTACCATCTTGACTTGGCTCTACTCTACAACTTGACTTGGCTCAGAAGAGGACCACAAGGCTAGGGTTAGGGTTAGGTCAGAGAAGAGGACCTCGACTCTGCACTTCTCTACATGCTTTGGGAGCTTTTCCACTGCATGGCACCTGCTCGACTCGACGCTACTCGCCTCGTTGTTTTTGCAGGCAAAACTACGACGCGTTATTTTTGGTTGTTGACGATATCATCAATGTTACAGCCTCGAAAACTGGCCGAGGCAATTCACGTAACGTTAAGGTCTACCAAGAATTCTGAACTAAAGGACATTTCAACAGCGTAGGGACATGTTTAAAAATGTAAATGACTACTACGATCTATAAAGGCCCATCATGGCAGGAATGGTTAGAAAATCGCCGTCCCTATGATACCTAGCTACATCGAGGGAGTACTATCCACAGTGGAAAACAAAGTAAAAAATCGAGTAGAGTCTAGTAGAGTTAGTACTATGAGATGGAAAAGCTCCTGAAGTGTTGAGTTGAGGTGAGTACAGTTGAGCTGGTACCATGCAATGGAAAAGTGGCTATAGCAAATGTGTATTCCATCTGTACAGTATGTCCTAGCTAACAACTCCAGTAGGCTGAGTGCATCCTAGCTAATGAAGACAATAATCTATATGTAGCTTTTGTGCTTGTGAATGTGGAAATGACATGGACTCTACAAAGATGTTTTTTCTAGGCCAGTCTACGTGGACAGCAACTAACCATCACAACCTAATACCAAATTACAAATGGTAGCAAGCAAAGTTTGAATCCAACCGCCAATCTGTTTTCCATCTTGTTCCAGCGTGCACGACGTCAACAACTCGACAATTCCTGTACCAAAACCATAACACAAAAAGAATTAAACCCAAGTAAAAATTTAAAACCCCAAGTACTGAATGAAAGGCCGGTGTAGCTAGGGTGTGCTGGGTGTGTGGATGGCTGCAGGCTGGTGGTTCGTACGCTGGCGAGGTAGAACAGGAAGGGAGAACACCGCCTTTGGGTGCGACTACTAACTATAAATGTTCAAAACTCCACCTCGATATTTCAGGACTCGTGAAAAATAACACCAAATATGGCACTGGAACTAAAATCAGAGTTCCCGGGTGGAAAACCAAAATGTCTCATTTGAGGCATTTGAGAAAAACATTGGAATCAATTCGCAATAACCACGGCCTATTTAATGTGTTTCTTTCCGATTACTATCAATACTACAATATAATAATAGCAGCAGTACATATTCTATTACTGTAGAAGCACATGCAATCCATTGTTCCACATGTAACCCAGTCGACTCCATATGCAGAGGTGACATGATGACACAACTAAATACTCCAGCTGGGGGGCTGGGGGTCCCAGCACAAGATGTAGCTCCCGATTTGCATTATCCAGGATCTAGCCTGCCTGCAGCTGCCAACTGGTTATGCAATATGAAGCTCCGTATGTTCCACTCGACTAATTACGCGACACAATAGCAGGACGTGTATGAGATAGGAGAGGAGGAGGAGGAATGATGAAGATGGCGAGGAGGAGTGTTAGGCGGAGGTTCGGAGGTTTTGTGTGTGTGTGTGTGTGTGGGGTGGGGGTGCAAAATTACAACACGGTCGGTGGGAAAGATGAGCATAAGGAGCCAGTTTCTTTCTTTTTCTTTCAACTTATATGAAGGAGTGTTTGACAACCCCCTCTCCCCGCCTTACAGACCCAATGTTCTCCAATCAATCCAAATTTAGTTTGATGGCTCGGAGCCTTGACCTACTTTGGGCAAACAATAGGCCAAGACAGAGCCCCCACCCCGGCCTGTACATTCTGATGGTTTGGTTTGCTAGAGGTGATAGGAGGGGAGAGTGGCCCCTCGAACCCCGCCATAACCACACGAAACATCCCCACTGACCCCAAGCACACAAGTGACAAAACAACTTCATCCCATACTTTGTCCAGAAATGATCACACAGTCTCCCACTATTTGACTCCAACAGTTTCCTGGTCAAGATATTTACATAAAGTAGTGGTGTGTAAGATCTATGTTTTTTAAAGGTATAGCAAGTCATTGAGAATGCTAACTTCAAACTCAAAAGAAAACACCTCAAAGAATCAATATAATATGAATGTGAACCAAATTTCACTATTTATTTATTTTTGCATGCTATGGTTGTGCACATGGTTTCAAGTACACATTTAAATGGCGTTCACCCCCTTAACCCTTGTGATGTCCTTCGGGTCAAAATGACCCAAATCACTAGCACTTTTGTGGCGCAAAACCTAATTCTACAGCTTACACACACATATGATGTGCACTGCTGGCACAGCAAGGTGTGATTTTGAAACCCGAGGACAACAGGAGGGTTATAAGGCATGAAAAAACAACACAAATACATAAAGAAATAATTAATAAAGAAATATATACATACAGCAATGTCAATTAAAAAACACACAAAATCATACACAATCAGATGGTGCCACCGGGCGGCCAAATATGATATTTTTAAGGACATCAGAGGGATATGGTCAATACACACACACACACAAACACACACAATTTTTTTCATTTTATTTTAGTTGTGCGCTGTGGTTGAATCGATTATGCGTTATAGCTATGGCACGCTGCAATTTAGGAAAGTTACTGTCATTGCATTTTCTGGGTGTGCAAGACGAGACAGCAACAGGGATTCACTTACAATACTTTATACATGTGTTTTAGTCATAGGGACTTTTTTATCTTTGAATGTTGGACCTCCATTGTGCCAAATGTAGGGCACATCAAAAAATTTAATATGTTGGAGCCTTTCAAAAAATATACAATTGCAAGAACCCTCTGGACATGTTTGAGAACCGCCGCATTAATCCTGAACTCACAATGAGTTCAAAACAGCAGATTAAACCATAGATTAAATTCCTATATAACAGGAACTGCTTTCCATCCCATATCTAGCACACGCCCAGCTGGGAAAGGCCCTGTGGGGCCACTGTTTCTCTTATCTAACAGGTGGATAAATGGCAGCACACTTAGCGAAGGAGAAGGACGGACATGGGAGATAGAAAGAGGAGTAGATGTCTGTCTCTTCCATACAATAGGCGGCTTGTTTCCAGAGGGACTCTACAGTGATGTGCATGCGTGTGTGTGTACATGAGTGTGCATTTCTTATCAGATGTATGTGGGAGAGGGTTTTATGTTTGTGTGTGTGTGTGTGTGTGTGTGTGTGTGTGTGTGTGTGCTGGGGGTCTGATTTATGTCCGAACAGAAGAAAACTGAATCAGTTTTATCTAGCAGCCACTTTTGTTTGCAAAACGGCTTCCTCCATCGCTATTTCAGACAATACAACCCCCCCTATACGCCTCTTCGTGAACCATGGGTTTCAATATTCTCCTCCCCTTGTACTGTCCAGTGAGTCACATTCTGGCCCGTGACCAGACAAGGATTGTGACAAAAGCATCCTGATTAGGAATTATCCTAGTTTCATCCTAGTTCTCTCTCTCTCTCTCTTTCTCTCTCTCCCTCCCTCTCTCCCCCCTCTCTCGCTCTCTCTCTCTCTCTCTCTCTCTCTCTACCTCCGGCGGAAGCCATGGGAGTATACCCGCTAGACTGGATGTTCAGACAGGACGCCCTACACAAGAATGGAAACAACAGAAGCACAGAGAAAACGACAACTCAAAACAACCCTACGAAGACCTCTAAATGAGCTGAGAAGCATATTAACAGACAAAACAGCAGGGGCAACAATGGAACGTGCAATCAGCGAGAAGGATTTGTGTTCTGCGAGATAAGGCTTAACGTGTGTTCTGTGCTTGACCGGGTTAAGTGGGACAGTGGACGGTTTGAATCATGTCAGTGTCCATTTGAGGTGGATGCAGGGATTCCTCTACAGGGCGCAGACAAGCCTTTCGGCTACAGAGAATCTCATTTGCATGTTCACTCACACACGTATTCAGAGTATTTAGGAAACAACCGAGGGCTTCGCCGCTGGCAGTGAGACGCTGCTTGGCATTTGCAAATATAAATACAATTCTGCTGAGGAGAAGTGCGTGAAGGGTAGTGGTTTAGGGTGTAGTCTAGGGGGCAGACAGTGTGAGGGAATGAAACAAATGTGTGAATCCGACAGAGAGAACGGGAGAAGGGGAGAGACAAATTGGTAGAAAGAGACAGTAGGGGAGATAAGATGAGAGAGTGCCAGACGTGTGGTGATGAAATGAGGATGTTCTGCTTTCTGCTTCTGTCGTTCTAGTTAGAAGCTCTCCAGTCAGCGGACAGCAGGAAGGAACGTGGAAAGGAAGAGAGCGAGCGAGAGAGAGAGAGAGAGAGAGAGAGAGAGAGAGAGAGAGAGAGAGAGGAAGCTGCTGTGGAGAGTGATATCAACCCCCATATGTTTCTTAACATCCTGCTCCTGCCCTCTGTCTGCCTCCCACTTTTCATGAATGGAGACTGCAGTGGAGCGCCACGATTGGCCCCAGCCAACTGGCCAATCGCGACACTCCTCGAAGTGCCTGGGGAGCCGAGGGAGCATGCTTGTGTGGCAACAGTTGTTCATTTAACCTGCTGCAGGGCCACACCATTCACAAATAGCAAACCGTTTGTGATTCTCATCTCCACCACACCCTGCCTAATGCCTCTCTAGCATGTTTGCTTCTTTGTCAGAGAAGTGAGTAACGTTTCCTCTCCCGGGTAAAGTTCTGCGTGGCGTATAGTGTTATAACGTTTCACCTCCTGGTCTCTTGCATGACAGAGACGTTTAAAGTTTACAGTTTGTGTGAAGACAAAATACTCGCGTGACGGAGAAAGACATGAGACAGGAGAGAAAGGACAAAGAGACAGATAGAAGTGCAAAGGCGAGACAATGCCTGACATCTTATGTTTAACTTTGCTCCTTGCCCCAAAGGTGATCCTTTCATCTGAAAACAAAGACACCCATGAAGTGCGGAGTCCGCGCGTGTGTGTGTGTGCGTGCACGTGTGTTTGTTTGAGTTTGTTAGAGTTGACAACATCATCATTTGTGTGGATTTGTACTGTACTGTATAACTCAACAGTTATAACAGCCCATTGAACAAATGGGAGATAGTGGTTAACAAAAAATTGCTTTTAAAAAACCCGATATTTTCTTGGAAATTCAATTAAACAATTAAATTTACCAGCAAGTCAACACATTCAGTGCTGAAGTCTCTCCCTCATATTGCTATTACCTTGATAGTGATCCTTTCAATTAAATCTGGGCAAGCCATATGCCTTAAATAAGATCTTAATTAATCTTCGACTACATTCTGATATCAGTTTTATACACTTCCCTTAATTGTTTAATCGCATTTCTTTTACTTTGTATACTATTGTTAATTGAAAATACAGAATGAATGTTTGCACAGCAGCAATCACCGATTCAATAAGCCAAACACCAAATGCACTGGGAGCAGTTAGGGTTAGACATCTTGTCCAAGGATGTTTGCAGGTAATCCAGCAACTCCGGGGCTTGAACCCAAGAACCTTCGGGCTGGGAGTAAAACACCCAGACCACTAGACCATCCTCCAGCGGTGGAGGATTTAACGCAGTGGCCATGCTGGCATCCGTTATCACTCAGCCCATGGAGTTCGGTTTGCGGTACGTTCCAACTTGTTTCTAACTGAGCGCCTTATCAGCAGCGCTGTAGGCTTATCACCCCGGGCAGTGAACACTGTCGGGCGGCTCAGTCAACACAGTTTACTGTATACACTGGGAAGGGAGGTGCAGAGTAATTAAAGGTGTAGTCAGAGACTGTAAGCTAATGCATACTCCCGTAGAGAGTTAAAGATTTCTAGGTGGTCTGTCTCTTCTATAATGTCTCTGGGTTATAGGCTACGTGGCCCTTAAAGGTGGAGTCAGTGATTGTAAGCTAACAAGCCTACCTGCACACCTTTTTATAAAATTCAGCAAATATCTTTTGATAGCTGCCCGATATAAACACCCCTGGCTCTTTAAATGGGAACACACAAAGTGGTGCAGACCGCACCACACAACACTATCCCAGCCTTGGCCAATGTGGGGGGCGGAGCTTCTGAAGGATCAGCCTATGGCATTGAAGGGAGAGGTGTTCTTGTTTTGAGAGAGTTGAAAAAGTCTTTCTCCGGCACCCTTAACTCTACTTAGAATGTAAATTGTATTGACCTTCATTACATTATTAACACAACATTATTATATAGTATTATTACATTCATTTATTACATATTATTGGAGATTTTTATAACTTTGGAATAAATATACATTATAATGTATAGTTGTATGTGTAAATACATTATATAGATATTTAGCCCACAGTTGCATTTTGTAACTGCAGTCTTTATGAAAAATGTTGTTTGCTCTCACTGCCTTTACATGTTCTCAATATCCGACAGTCTACACTGACGAGAGAAATTACTTTTTCTTGTGGTTTCCTCTGCGATATCACTCCATTGCTGAGGAAAACCACTGGGGCAATTTCAGTAGTTCCTTTAGTTGTGAATGGCTGTCCTGTGGGTCTGCCCTGGGAGAGACAGGGCTCTGGGCTGGGAGGCACACAGAGAAGGGGGTTTTGGGGGGTTGGCGAAAGACACAAAGGATGAAGGGGAATGGGGGAGACACAGTGTGAATGATTCCTAGTGGGTGGCTCCTCAAATTCCTCAGATGACTCCTGTATCATGCCTGAGAGAGAGGGGGCGGGGGGCAGGATGGAACAGAGAGAGACAGACTACAAGTTACTTCACGGCTGAGGACACAATGTTATTTAAGTAAGCAGTGGTGCAAGTAAACCCAAACTTCAGCGCCAGTTAGGGAAGTCCCAACCCTGGTGTCAGGATAATTATTGTTTTTGCCTTCAGTTTGTTTTCGTTTCAGTTATCCCTTATTATTTACACTGTCCTTTAAAGGTTCATTTCATTAGACGTGTTCAAATCAATATCAGAACACATAGATTAAAAAACGAACCTGATCCAGACACAAGACAATCTCCAAATCAATTTTAAAACTGAGTTGAACGAACCCACAAATGTTGATTAGCCTTTGCAGGGGGCGAGAAACCAGCCCGTCCCCCACCACAGCCCCCCCCCCAGAGACCTCTCTATGGCCCCCTAGAGTGAATGCAGGGGGGAGGAAGGAGACCACCTGTCAGGGGTCCTTAATACTCAGCACAGGCTTTCTATTGGTCAGAAATTGAAGAACAAATACCGTATTTTAAAACACTTCCAAAATGGCTTGAGTGAGGCTGGGGGGGGGGGGGGGGGGGGGGGGGGGGGGGGGGGGGGGGGGGGGGGGGGGCACCCCCCCCCCCCCCCCCCCACACACACACACACACACACACACACACACACACACTTTTTGATTTGGGAAGGAACAAATTCATTAGGCTTAAGCTGGTGGGACTGTGAAATCGGAAGGACATACGTACGGGCAGGTGGAATGACCGGTGAATTCAGTGATGATTCAATCGCTCCAAAGATCAACAGATGAAGTGACGGCAGCTTCTTGAAGGTAAGGATGGAGATGAAGGAACTTGTGGAGGAAGGGGCACCAGGACACTGATGAGTATGGAGCTGTTTGTCTATGCAAAAGACCTGCAGCTCCCCTGAAGCTAATAACAGCACAGTGGGAGAACTCAAGATGTAGGAACAAAGGAATGTGCAACGTGCCATGAGTAATTCGATATATAGTTCTGCCAGTTAAGTTATTATATTGTGCCAATGGGAAAAGGGAAGCAGTATAAGGTAGTTGTGTGCAGTTGCACACCTAAATAAATCCAGGTGCAGTGCATTTTCAGAATTAGAATTACTGGTCACTTCTCTTTAATTGTTGTTTCCTGTTTCGACTCAACAGTTTCGAACCAAAGAGATCTTCAAGGAGCCATCCTTAGAATCGAATGTGATATTTGTTCCATTCAGAGATCATAAGTGTGTCAATATACAGTACTTAAAGTACTTACTTTATGTACTTTAACTTAAACTATACTTAGTTACAGTAAATAACTTACAACCCCAAAATATGTTATTGTCTATTAAAATTAAAATTAAAAAGTTCAAGCCCTTACTCCAGCTATATACACTTCATATTCACCCTTTAAACCAAGATGAAAATATGGTTTTAACTTGTTGTGATGAGTCTACATGATATTGAAGCTGATCAGCCAAAACGCACGTCACCACAATGCCAGCAGATTTCTGCCAACAAGTTCACTTTGTTTTAAGTGAACACTGCACAACACAACACAACACAACAAAGTGTTATTATCAGCAGCAGACCATAATAGCATATTCTCATTCAGGAATCTAGGGTCTCTCAATGTATGCAATGAACACATTCTATCGATTAGTTGTGGACAGGACTACGTTTTTTGTGGTTGGAACTAAGCTCACGGCATACTGTTCTGTGCAGAGCATCCCCCAACAAGTCCAAGTATTGTTACCTCACCATTTGTTTAGCAATACAACAATTTATTAACAAAAGATTCCCTGATTAATGATGATTTGTAGCTTTAAGCGTTCTTTGTGCAAATTACCACAAGGCAGCACAATGCCTTTTCTTCCAGAATGCCCTTATAACCTCCAACCTCTCAGTTGTGAGCCTTCAAGGCTGCACAGCTAGTGTGTATACCGAACCACTACGCAACAATGTCTGTTCATTACAGCTATTATCTATCATGAACTTCACCAACATGTAATGTACACACTAAATACTTACGACATTATGGAAGATACAGATTTCTGAACAGAACTCTACTGGAGAACAGAACTCCAGATACAGAACTCTAATGGAGAAATCCATAATGTCAAATATGGTGGGTGCATGCATGTCCTCCCCAAGAGCCAATCGTCTGCATTATAATGACCACATCGTGTGGTTGCACTGATGCACACGCACACTTGCGAGTGCAACATGCATAGTATAACCAGTGCGTAGTATAATTATCCTTATATTGTGCCAACGTCACCAAAATATTAAAGTCACCAAAATGTGTACGAGTTTTTTTTTTTTTTATGAGATTTGACTGGTGATTCTATACATGCAGTTTTTATGCCCCCTGACCATTGAAAGTGCAGTTATGGCTCTCTCATGCCCATTCATTTAGATAGGGGGCTGGTCTAGTTAGCCTTAAATAACTGTCTGTGAGCGGTACCAAGATGGCTGCCGAGTGACTAGACTTGCCTAAACTTATACTTAACCTCTACATGCTGCCAAATACTGTAGTTTGTATCAAAGCACACTGGACATAGAGAAAGAATACTTTTTTCTTCACACATGTAGGCCTACAAATTGTATTTATGTATGTCTAAGGTCTTCTCTGTCTGTTCCTACTGTTAACACGTCAATCTTGGGAGTCTCCCTCTATCTCCAGACGTCATTCTTGTGTCTCAATACATGTTTATCTCCCTGTCGGTATTATCTCCTCTCCCCATTCCTCTTTTTTCAGAGATACTTTATACAATTTCACTGTTTTTATCAACAAGTTTGTGTTTGTAACGGGACATTTTTATTTGCATTAAAATTAAATTATGTGGCATCTGATGTATCAAGGACTGCTACACATTGTTTCACTGCAGTTCTCTACACAAACAAAATCACTTCATTCCTTTTCTTTCTATTTCTTTTCCACTTTGTACAGCCCTCGATGCCTCAACTCTATCGAAAGCTGTAAAAGTCATTCTTTACACTAAAACACATAATTTAACTTAACTGTATGGATTCCTCACTAAACCTTAGTAAAACCCTTAATTGTATGGATTCTTTACCTTATCTAATGTGCATTCGCTGATGTTTGGGATGACAGTTTCCTTTGCTAACAGAATACGTCACCTAGTTATGTATACAGTTATGGGCTTTTCTGAGTTCTGTTAATCTTCACTGAATAAAGTCAGTTCAACATAAAACATGGGTACCTGGTTCCTGCATGGTGTAGCAACACCAGTTGCAGTTTATCTCCATTAAATATGCTATACTCTATTAAATGTATGTTATCTTGGTCAAAAATGGCACACCAGTTACCCTACATCAGTTAATAATAGCGGAGTAGTCCAAGGCTTCAATAGAGAGCTGTGTGTGCTTGAGAAGGACCTTTTTAGTAGGTAATTCCCTTGTCCAGATCTTGTCCAGATCTTTATTTAAAGTTTAGGGAGGCTTGTGTGTGTGTGTGTGTGTGTGTGTGCGTGTGCATGTATTAACCACTGCAAGGGTGTGTTGATAGAAGGCCTTAGGATATGGCTGTCCCCATGTTCAACCCCCCATCCCCCTTCACCATCCTACCTTTGAGGCAGCCTTAACACACTCTCTCTCTCTCTCTCTCTCTCTCTCTCTCTCTCTCTCTCTCTCTCTCCCTCTCTCTCTCTCGCTCTCTCTCTCTC
>JAODUG010062928.1:0-14266 GCA_027564795.1 Aphredoderus sayanus
ATACATACATACATACATACATACATACATATATATATATATACATACACACACACACACACACACAAACTTAAAAAAGTTAAACTCTGAAATAAATAGTGCTATAAATCACACAGAAGAATGTCACAGCTGAATGCACTAAAACGCTAAATTCATACAAGAACAGCTATCATTGTTGCAAAAACTAATGTTTCAAATGACAGCTGAACATATGTCTTCCTTGTAGTGCACTATGGGAAACAACTCATTCTGACACTAAGCAACACACACACACACACACACACACACTCTACGCCTCCCATCTTTCCTTGGGGCAATAACAAAGTGACAAGAACACAAACGGTCATCAGCTGTGAGAAGGTTCTGGCTCTGGAGCTGGGGTCTGGCTCTGACATGGTGTTGAACATCATGTACATGCTAAATCACTTAAAGATCTCTCCCCCCATGGAGAGAGTTTGGAAATGTACAGGAGTGACGTAGTGTATCAGCTCAAACATTATACTATTAAAAAGGTGCAGTCAGGGATTGTATATTTTAACTTCATCACAACAAAAACACTTCTTCCTTAAATAGGTGCTCCCTCAGAAGTTCTACCCCCCAAATTGGACACGCACTGGCCTGGCTGGGATAGCATTGTGTGGTGCAGTCTGCAGCACTCTGAGTTCATATTTACAGTGCTGACTTTATTTTTTTGTTCCAGCACATACAGTGAACGGGCAGCTACCGGACCACGAGCGGATATTCGCAGAATTTTACAAATGTTTTAAATAAGTCCTCTTCTTTTTTTGAAGAATAACGAGCCTGGATAAAACTTCTAAACACACACAACAAGGTGTTACACAAGAACAAACACATTAAATGAAAATTTGTCAAATGTGTGGTACAAAAGCAGGGCAAAAGAGGTATAACGTACAGTACTGTGTTAGCCAAATACAAGTATTTGTCAAGGTTAGAGAAGCTGTACTAGGACCATGAGCATGTACAGTATGTTTCAGTAGAGTCTAACACAAAGCACTGCATATCCTTCAGGAAATTAAAGTTTTGACAAAACTGAAAAGAGTGGATCAGGGGGTCTACATTTTCCTGCGATTACACATTTATCTTGAATTATCGAAACTTTCATGCTGTTATCAGCTGATTTGAGTATTATTTAGCCTAGCAGGCAGGTCATATCAGGTTGACAGCAAGACTTACAAAACTGAACTACCCAGCTGTTATTCAAAGATTAATGAATTGCGGTCAAAAAGGGAAATGTTTCCCTAAGACAGGAATATTTTCATTAAAAAAAAAAGTTTAAATGCATGTAAGAAGTAGTAAGTAATAGTAAGCCGGTAGTAAAGCTACAAGCAGAAAACATGTTGCATGTAGCCTTACTATCAAATCACAGAAAAACAAACACCACCTTTAAAAAGGGTCTGTAACATAAATAGGTTAAGAAACACTGGAACACTGGTACAACCACCTCTATTTGAGGGTCATGAATCAAAATAAACTTGGGAGCCCTGGCATAATGGTACTGACAGCAATGTCTTGCTATACTGAAGCTCCAGGCCACGGCCAGCTGTTACTTCTGTCAGTGCCTAAAGCGCTCGCTGAGGCAAACTGCTGGTGGTGGACTGATATAGGGGCAGTCACAACAGAGCAGGTTTAATCAGGGAGTTGTGATATACTGCAGCTGAAAGCCCTGCCCGCCCATGTGAACCATGCAAAACACTGACTGGTGAAGCCCTCACGTGCAGGAGACACGCTTCCACAAACGGCTACTGACAGCTGCTAACAACTTGTAATATTACGTGTTGCCGTAGACCGACGGACAGAAAGTGTGGTCCAGCATGTCATGTGACTAAAACATCACGTGACAAGGCGAGCACACTGCATTAGCTTGGGGGTGGGGGTTGTGCCTACTGATTTTGAAGTCGACAGACATAATATCCTTCCTGAGCCCCGATTTGGACACACAGAAGCTTCAATGCACTGGCGGCTACACGTGACGATGTAGCCTTTAGGATCTCTGTGAAAACTATTTAAGGGAGCTGAGAGAGGGTGAAACGCACAATGTTTGCTTCTACTGTGCTTTTCTTTTAGAGACTGGTTACTACAGTACGTCTTTTTACAAGAGCAAAATGGATAGAGCATTTCAAATAACATTGTTCATCTTAATTATTACCATTCAGGCAATCAGTTATGCATACGTAATCGTCAATAATGTCTCAAAATAAAAAACTATTTGAATCTTTAAGTGTTGTGCAGGTGTTCATGCTGGCCAGTTTTTTTGCTGTAATACAGTCTATGGTTATACTGGCAGGAGGTCACTGATCAATTGCACAGATGTGACAGTTGGAAATGGGAACTCTTAAGGCTTAGAGCTTATTTTAATATCTGATGAAAACAGCATGTTCAGTGAGTGAGTGAGTGTTTTAGAAGCAGGTGGAGGGGAGGCCAGTGATCTGCTCCTCTCCCATTGCTCTCACTCTCCAGCCATCTGGCCAGGAGCCCAAGTGCGGGGTATCTGAGGTGAGACTAGTCCTGCTGCTGTCTGCTGTCTGCTGTCTGCCCATGCTAGTTAGCTTGTGGGTGAACGGCACAAGCACATCGCCCGATGTGAAAAGGTCCATATGGAGGAATCCAATGTAACTGCGAGCGTCGGTATCGATTTGGTTACCGTTTGGGAAATGTCCGGCATACATGGCAGATTGGCACCTGGGCTACAGTAGCTCTGAAGGGTGTGGTCTCCTTCATTTTTCACTTCACGCATTAAACCGCAAGGATAATAGTTTATGGAGGCCAACATAGGCAAAGGAAAGTATCGTCTAAGTATTTTCGTGAAGTGGACCTTTGTCAAGGTAGAACAGTAAGAGTTAGCAAACCAAGAAGAGCTTAAAAACAATACGGCCAGCATCAGACTTTTTTTTACATTCACATTGTTTTTCCTTCTACTAAAAAGCATTGGCGATCTTGCTTTTGCATTGCATCTTGGGAGACTCTTCTCCATAGTCGCACTTTCACAATAATTTCATCAGTACGATTACAAAAAACTATTGCACTGAGGGAACCACAGCTTCTTATTTCCATGTTACTGTGATCCATTATTCCTCTGTCCACACAATCGTGAGCCAGCTGCTTCCCTTAAAATTAAAAGGAACATGGCTCATATACAGTATGGTCTAGACTAGGCATATTTGCCTACATCCTTGATTACACAAGAAAGGTGCAGAGCCAACTGTGCAGGCATTTAAACAGTCTGCATGAGCACATACTGTACCACCTATGGCTGGGCATGCATGCACTCATGTGTGATAATACCGACTGTGCTGGACTAAAGCGTGTCATTATATAATCTATGAGGCCCAGAAGGAGGGTCAAATGTGCCCATGGCCCGATTCTCGAGTCAGGGATAGGGGGAATGCCTGCCAGCTTATTGGCATGGATCCACCATTGGACTATTGCCCCACAGCCAGTCTCCAATAGGGCAGACAGAACAATAATAGAAGGGAGGACCAGCTTTGCGGTTGTCCATTGGTCTATTAATATGAGACTGTGTACACTATCAACAGTTCAAAGCCACTAGTTATGCATTACCATATGGTCAGCAATGAATAGACATTGAAGAAGCTTTTCTCATTTTTGTTTTGAGAGTACATTGACATTTAGATAAAATCTGAGCTAAATATAGCCTGTACAGCAGGCCTGCACAATTACTCAATTTTGGCCACTCAATATACTAATTTCCTGTAATTACCACTTGAAGGTGAAGTAACTTTACTTAGTCTACTACGCAAATAGTGGTGTCCACTAGTCAGCAATATACTGTAAAATGTTAATAAACTAGCACAGAAGCTGTTCTATTTAAATAACCAATCCTGGGATGTCAAAATTCAGGGCTTTGGGCTCACTAGGAAGAAAGAAACGATTTTTTAAATAATCTCACAACAAGAAGCTTAGCCTACATTATGAAGTGGAAACAGGCAACAGATCCAGATTTGAATGTTTAGTGATTGTCCATGTGATTGACAAGGACAGAACTGTCATCATCCCCTCCTACTGTACAAAACAAACCAACACAACAATGTATAGCATTACATTCTAATCTGTCTACGGGAACAGCACATAGCCAATGTTATTTAATTAAACTCTACATCTACATGGCAAAAGACAAAAATAAACAGTATGCATAGGAGTTATTTGGTAAAAGTACATTCAAAAGCATGTACTAAAATAACACAATTCCTTCCGATAACCTGATTTACCTGGGGGAATATTGTATGCTCAGGTTAGCATGCTCACAAAAGATTTGACTCGAGATAATACGAGGTCATATTATTCTCAGGGTTAGTGTAATGCTTAACGCACACATGATGGCAAATTGCTTGCTACAGCTGTTATTTTCCTCATGATGTATTGTAAGCAAGCAAGTCATCACTGTAAGCGTTTCATCTTCCACAGCACCATTCAGAGCTAAACCTGTGCCACATG
This sequence comes from Aphredoderus sayanus, assembly GCA_027564795.1. NCBI lineage: Eukaryota > Metazoa > Chordata > Actinopteri > Percopsiformes > Aphredoderidae > Aphredoderus > Aphredoderus sayanus. The sequence continues at coordinate 4,474 of JAODUG010062928.1, forward strand.
AGTTTGACCATTTTAACAAAGATATACAACATATCTTGGTAAATCTTTGTTAAAATGGTAAAACTCATGTTTTTCATATATAGTAAATCTTCACTTTGCAACTGTTCTTATAGAAATACTAGCACAAGCACCACCATTGGTTGCGAATGCTGTTTATTTCAAAATTGACAGATGTTGCCAAAACAACCTAAACTGGAAAAGTGACAGTTTGTAGCTTTATGGTCTGGCACGTACACAGCCCACGTTTCATTGTGCTTAAATCATAAGGCTATGCTTCAGCTAGTGGAGACGAGCAAAACATTTGGAATATGGCCATGGTTTTAGGGTCAAGCCAAACCACAAAAGGGACACAGCACGGGCGAGAAGCGGCCCCCATGGAGGAGACCAGGCCAGATTAGATGCCCGAAAATGTCCGACATCTAAGTATTATACTCTTGTCTCAGCTGAGCTGAGCTCTCAACAAACAACAGTAGTATCTTATTAAAAGGAGTAGGGAGGGGTATCTTATTAAAAAGGAGGAAAACATTTTTTCTTGTTTTTTGAAAAAGGTTATGTCGATGTGGCTTAGAGACATACTGGGCCATTCAAAGTGGACTGCTACCTTCCAGGTCTGTAATGGCCATAGAAGGAAAAGAGAAGCAGGCGAATTAGAAAAGTACATAGTTGCCGTGTTATACAAAAATGTTATCCCCTGCCAAAAACGGACTGCTGTCCACGGGAGAGCTAGTTACAGTACAGCTGCTTTTAACTGGATCAGTCATATCATATCGTGCAAAGATATATCTTTGTGTGTGTGATAAGAGCATGTCTTTGTTTAACCGTTTTTTGTTTAACTGAATAATCACAAATTGTGTTATGTTGGCTAGTAAGTAAGTAAGTACAATTTATTTATATAGCACCTTTCACAGACAGCAGTCACAAGGTGCTTCATAGAGATATGCAATGTCAATAACATACATAATTAAAGGAAATATAAGTTGAATTACATACAGTAGTGTCTTACTACATAAATTAAGCAAACACATGAGAAAATGCAAGGCCGAAAAACACTGTAGATACCAATAAACAAAGAACAAACAATTATAAAACAAAAAATATATACAAAACCACAGTATTTAATGTACAACCAAATGGTTGTACATTAAATACTTTACTTAAATATAAATGATTAGTTCCACATCTATCCACTGACAAAGTCAAAGTATGGGCCACACAGTAGACCAGGGATCGGTCTTTAAAGAATAGTACCAAAAACCAATCATTTGTCATGATTGTGTCAGTTACTCACAGGCTGGAATGTTTAAAGAAAAAGGCTTTTACTCCCATTTGTTCAAATGTAGCTGTAGCCTGTTCCCAAACATTCTGGTCCGCTACCAACTCTTATCATATCAAAGCAATATAAAGTGATAAGGTGTACACTCCTCAAACAGCTTGCTTTATCTTTACAATAGTAATAATAATATTAAACTGTATGTTTTGCATATTAAGTGAACTAATAGAGTGCAAAGTGAAGCAAATGGTCTACATCCAACACCAGACCACCATCTGTCTTTGCTTCAAGGTAGGCAATGGGCCATCCCTGACCCACCCACATACTGGTACCTACCTACCACACACTCACACACACTCTCCTTGTCATAATTCCAGCACATCAAACAGTATTCTGTCATATTATGGTCCAGCTGTCCAGCTCTAAGTGAGGAATGGAATGCAAGTAGCTGGAGGAATCCTACAGCCAGTATAAACAGTACCAACACGTTGTGCATTACCGAGACCTATGTTTGAAAGAATCATGCCTCTAGACAGTATGACATCGTCCAAGCTGTAGCTTATGCCTCACGTTGTGAAACAAGACAACGTCAGTAGCCATGCTAGTTGAGGAAAAACCACCGGGAAGGCTCTGTCTTGTCAGCTCGACCCTTTCTATCAGGACTGACCGTGTTTTGTCAGAAACCAGCATGAATGCCATGTGACAAGTGAGAAAACATGGTGGTCACGTTTTATTTTAATGTGACCTGGAGGGTTAGGTGGAGCACTGCGGGTGGGCCTCAGAACAAATAATCAGTGGGTGTGTGTTGGTGTGTGGCTATTGTTTATTATTCCATATGGGAGTGGTAGGGAACAGGTTCTTCTACAATCTGTTTATAGAACACAGAGACTTGTTATCCAGGTGCTACCATCAAGACCAACTGGAGTAAAACCTCTGAGCAAACAGGGTAGAAATATGACCATGTGTGTTTTTTGATGAGGTGAAGTGACACAAAACTTTGCTTACTTCCTCTTAAACTACATGAAATGATGCACGCTGAACTGCTACATATGGAAATACCCAGCTCAAAACACGAGTTATGAAATAATGGAATGATGCTAGGCCTTAGACACGCACACACACACACACACACACATTTATACTGTGGTACAATACTTCACAGCCAAACGCAGTTGTTGTAGATAACCTTTTAGTGTCATAAATATTGCATATTGAATCATAACATTAAATTATATGAAGGGTGGCTTATAGGTTTAACCAAATAACAGCAAATAGCAGAACTCCCATGTGCAGTGAATAAATTAACCTAAGATCTTGACATGTTAAGCTATACTGTATATTCAATATCAGCACGTTTCCAATGCATTGGCAGTAGCCTACAGGTACAACAGGCTCATGTGATCAAACACAATTTGTTGTCACAATATCAGTGTCAAAATAGTAATGTCACTGTCGAGGAATTTAAACTAATGCTACTGTACAGTACATCATACACTATGACGAGATGGTATCAAGAGATATCACAATAGCTTTCAGTAAATTGATTAAGACAATACAACACCCAAAGCACAACTGCAATTAATGAGACACTGTAGTAGCCCATTGTGTTTCTATCTGTGATATGAATCTGAACTAGCATAATGGCATGGGAAGAAAGCTCAAAAATATTAAAAGCATAACAAATTGTGTTCGATCAAGTATGTTAATTCAGTCATGAGCAATGTGGGAATAGCAACAGTAATGGAACTGGAATTTATTACAAAACATCTGTCTAGCAAGTAAAAAAAAAAAAAATTATATATAAAATGTCTGGTCATATAATAAAACCCTGTTGTAAATTATGCACTCAGTGATGTCTGCAAGTGTGTTTGACACCCAAAGATTTTATTCATACATTATCTGGCATGAATTTTAACAATAATTACACACACCGTTTTAGCTCTAAAGTGGGCCAGTTAGAACAAAAAAATACAAAAGAATCTAGAGATGATTGAGAGCTGCAATGAGTGCTGAAGGAAAGAGATTTTTGTAAGTTAACAACCAAAAACCCACCCCCCTTCTCCTCTCCACTGTTGCATAGCCCATTGACAAACCAGCGTTTGTGCAATCATGTGATTTACATATGTAGATTTGCCAGACCAATCAAGGGAAAGAGAGCGCTGCATTCTTTGCACTGACGTTTATCAGGAGCAGTTTGCTAAGACAAGACCAGTGAGACAAGGTAACAGGTTTAATTACATTAATTTCATTTCATTACTCCGCCAAGTCTAACCCTATCACTGCTGTTTTATTGACCGACAGATATGCTTTAGAGAGGCTAACCCTGAAAGGGCTCTGTAAATGACACACTGCCCTGCACATGTGTGCTGATAAGGTCTGACATTAAGCAGGTGGAGAGGTAGGCTAGGTACCATGCTGTTTGAGCACATCAATAGCAGACAGACATGCTCTGTTCGGCTCAAATAAAATAACAAGTCGTCAGGGGCAGTCTTGAGAGTGGAATCAATATTTTACACCTTAAATAGCAACGTCTTCACATTATCATAACGCTTTGATTAATTAGATAATAGTTCACACAAACGCAAAAGGTTAAACTGAAATGTCAGTTACAAAGTTACATTTTATCCAAAATTGTTGAATGTTCAAACTGGTCACCCCATATATCTGTCTGGTTCCTGTTTGTAGCCTACGATCACATTTAGTCTCACAGACTGAATCATTCCTGCAGGCTACAGGCTTTATGACCGCTATGCTTGACTGGCAGGAACCAACAATTCCTGAAAGGCATGTTACACAGCGCACGCATGCTATCAGAGGCCACACAGGAGTAAGTCAAGGGCAAATATGGGTTATGTATTGTTTCAACATAATCAAACTGGTGCTGAGGTTGTTTGGGACCGGAATTAACCCCAGCACCATCATACAATGCCACATAAACAACCACAAAATGGTTCATGTTTTGTGGTTGAAGCGTTCAAGCTTTACATCCAAGTTTGTTTTGGTTGCAGTCTTTGGCTGAAGACAGATCACATACGGTAGCTGTCAGTTTATATAGTGTTCCATGTTGTTCTCCTGCCTGCTCCCTCTCCACGTTCCACCGGCACCCTTGTAAACACCAATGCATGCAGCTTTTGAGAGCTCTGCCCTTTGACCTTTCCAACTTGTCATGTATGTGAGGTCAAATAGCTGCAGTTTCTCAGGCTCTAGCCCAGTCACCAGAGCCTGCTACACCACCCAATCCAAACCCCCACCACGTTGCTCCACTTACCCTGTCTCACTTCCCTGCATGGCAAGCTGGACACCCTTAGTTAAAGGTCAACTCCTCCGTTACACCCCGGTGTCTTGAACAACACACGGACACCTCTTACCGTGTGAGACCTCTGTGCTGATGCCCTCTGGGGTGAAGCTGACCAAATGTTGTTAGTGTTCCCAATCACTCTAAAAAAGGAGACGCATTGCATTTTGCATCTATTTTAAGGCTCACACTTCTGATGGCCTTCCAAATTGATTGTGCCGTTATGGGATTAAACCCTGAGTATTATTGTTCAATGTGGTGCAGATGAAGGCAAATCAATTTGCAAGGGATTTTTCCTGAAACAGTTGAGGGTTAAACAGAACCAAAAGAGCAGTGGTGGTGTAAACACACACTGGTAAGAGAATGTGGGAGAGGGAAAGGATTTTGCAAGACGTTGGCAAGAATGTGGACAAGATACATCCACCGTCCACAAACAATTACTTCATATAATAACAAAATTATGAAATTGGTTATAGTCACTATGCGACATTCTTAGAACCGGCTTGAAGAACAGGTTCTAAGAAAAATAAGAAAAAATAAACAGGACCTTCACATGCAATACTGGACATGTGGTATCCCTGGCATAGATAATGTGAATTACAGTATTTAGGAGCAGTTAGAGGTTGTACAGTAACTTGCTCAACATTACTTGCAGGTGGGCCCATGTCCGCAATCGAGCCCATGACCTTTCAACAGAGAGACAATCTCCCAAACCAGGAGTAGGCTATCCTACACCACAGTCAAAAGCAGGCTTGGTCAGTTGGTACAGAAGCTACAGTATAATATTCCAATTATTCGCCTACACTTAGGCATAGAATAACAAGCATAGGTATAGATGTATTGTGTTCATTGTTTGTCTTGTAAAAAATAGTGTCCCATATGTGCAATGCAAACTACTGGGACATGCAATGGATACCGCTGACCTCAGCTACAGTAAAAGCACACATAACAAATACAAATACAAATAAAATCAAAACCACAGGGTGTCAAGTTTCCATTCTGGTGACAAGTGTCTCAGACTGAAACCAATGGCCACAAACTATCATACAGTAGATAGAACACTACATGGTAACATTTTGAATGAGAAGCACCTGTGGAATCTTAAAAAGTTTAAAAACGAAATACAAAAGGATCTATTACCATGCATTACGATGCCACCTGACAAAAAAAATAATTAATTATGTATCTGAACAGGAGTGTTTTGCAGAAGGAGTAGACTGTTTTATACTCTCATGTGGATGAGAAGGAGAAGAAAGTCTTCCTAAAAAAAATTATTAAAATAAAAACGTTGACTGTAGTCAAAATGCTAACAAATACAGTTGCCTTCGCTAGAGACGACTAATCTTAATGTTAACCCTCGTGATGCCCTTACAGTATTGTCTTGAACCACCAGATGGCGCCATCTGATTGTACGGTTATTTTTTATTGTCATTGCTGTACACGTAATTTTTTTTATTAATTGTTTCTTTATGTAATTATATTTGTTTTTTCGTGCTTTATAACCCTCCTGTTGTCCTTGTGTTTCAAACTCACATCTTGTTGAGCCAGCAGTGCACATCATGGGTGTGTAAACTGTAGAATTATGTTTAGCACCTTCTATCTGTCACAAAGAGATAGTGATTTGGGTCAGTATGACCCAGAGGACATCATGAGGGTTAATAGATTAGTAATAGCCAGAAAATGCTGGAATGCTGGTTGTAGGCTACATTTGTTAATGATAACAATTCCCCATTAAGCCCAGAATATAATTACAATAGTCCAATAAGATGAGAGAGATCAATAGAGTGGAACAGAAGCTAGGCTAGCCCTGAGTGGTTTGGTACCTCTGCCACCTATTAGGAAACCAAAGCATATGCAAAGCATATGGGCAGCACCTGATAATCTCCATGGCAATGATGCACTTAAACACCATAGTATACAATGGATCTGAAATGCAAAAGCTTGGATTGAATAGGCTGAATTATTATTGTACAGATACACTACAAGAATATCCGAGATTGCTTCTTAAACATTTAATGTATTGAGGAAATTCAGCAATACTGTACACTAAAAACCCAGGAAGCTAGTCCTCAACGTGTACAAAAGCTGAGCTAATGCAAAGACATCTGGCAGTATTATGCATAAAACAAGAAACAGAATTGATAATATCTCGTTTTTACCTATTCCCATTCATAAGAATGCATCAAACTAATACTGCAAAAAGTACGTTAATTATATCAATAAACTCATATAAAAAAAGGGCCTGACATGTAATCACAATGATTTAAAATGCACTAGGTAGAGTCTGCTATAATGTAACTTGTGCGGTGAATAAAGAGGACAATTATAATAGCTATTTATAGTGAATAATTTTCCATGAGTGCTGGCTCATACATGGCTGTGTGAAATACAAATTATGTGAAAGAGGAAACATGAGAATGCTAAATGTGATTGATAAGAAGTGTGATGTGTGTCAACACAACATTAGGTGTATTAGACTCGGATTAGGATATCAAATTAGCATCTGCAATTGCTGGCCATCACAATGTATGGCTGAACTAACATTTTATTACAGTGTTATTCTTATACAACCCTAATGTCATCCAATGTAGGAAAAACGTCCCTTACATACTGTAGATAATGTGCTTTATATTTGTGACAACAAATACCCACACAACCTACTAGCTTACTTAATGGATTTTATCATCAAGACATTGTCAATGGCAAAAATCAAATTCTGTATAGCTCTTAAAAATCTAAACAATCTGGACACAAATTGAGGAGAAAAATCGACTTTGGCAAAGAGAGATGACTTACTATCTCAATCAGTTTGCAGTAAACAGATTAAAAAAGGACACCACAGCAAGACACGGTAAAACCTTGTCTAGTTTATCATAATAATCATTTCCTTAATTGTGCACTTCTTACAGTACACTTTTTCCAAGCATTACTCATCCCCCAAACATACAGTATGAGAGCATTTACAGTGACCTAGATCCAGTCACCTGCAAACATTTACACGCAAACACCCATGTGCACACATACATGTGCATATAGGAAGGTCATTAACAAAGTCAGAATAAACAACTGGGGCAACAGTGTGTGAGACTTCCCATCTACATGAAGTGTGCACCTTTGTCTTTACTTAGCAGTTACCCTCTACAACTGACAATTATATTATCTCACTACTGGTTTATGATAATCTACTGTGCATTCACACCACTTTCAAAGTTATCTGTTAGCCCCACACAGAGTAGGGCACCAAAACTACGTTTCAATAAACGTACACAGAGTACAGTACACCTGAGGACGGGACCCTGCTGCCTACTTAGAAAAGGGTGTATCTCCACTAAAGGCCCCGAACCCAAAGATGGCTAAACAAGGGTGGGGGCGGAGGGCGGGGGGGGGGGGGGTTTGGGCCGGCGCCTCTGCTCTGCTGATTCTACCATTGCTACCATGACAGCTGGCAATGAGCCAATCAGATCTCAGTGAAACTCGGGGGGGGTAGTGCAAACTAACGAAAGCAGAAAAGCAAAAGCAGAAAAGCAAAAAGAAAATGCTCTTATGCTTGGTTTGCAGCACTTCAAGACACACTGTGAAACAGCTTGGCATTAGTTTGTGGGATGTACAGTGGTGGTTTGGACTTAAGACACTAGGCAATATATGTGATATTTACAAAACTGGGTGAAATAGAACAGTGCATTGTTTCACTTACTAAGTGTTTTATTATTTTATTTGAACAATAACAAAAAAAAGTTAAAAATACTATTTTCTAAAAACATGAATAAAAAAATACTGTGAACAAATTATATTTGCCACTGCAATATTTAGCATTATATAGCCTGTGTTCAGGGTCCTTCAAGTGATAAGTGAATAGCTGGAATAGTGTTTTGTTGGTTAATGTCACTGATAGTTTATGCAAACATGCATACACACAAGCTTACTACTGTATTGCCACGCACATTTCCACCATGCAAATGAGATGTGGACTGTATGGTTCAGTGGAGCTGTTGTTGTCGAGGTAACACACTAACACCCCCCCATCTGGTAAAGATGCACCTTCCAGACTCATAATAAGTTACATCATAATGCAGCGAACACAATACAGTGTCCTGCTCAGTCCATTGGTGCTGAGCTAGTACAAATACTTGGACCAGGACCCTCTGGTTAATAGCCCAGGGGGGACACTCTGTCTTTCTTGTCAAAACAGAACAGTAGTTGGCCCCATGCTCACCAGGAACTACTACCCAACACACAGGTCTGAGGAAGTGACCAGGTGACATCTCTGGCAGTCTGTATGCCTAGCCACCTCTGCAACTGAGTCTGTGTTGAAGACGTGTCGCTTCTCATAAGTTATTCACAGCCTATGTCCTGGCTCATGTATCACACATGCACCTCAGTGTCCTCTGCCAGCGAAAGCTTAGTTAGCGCCTCAAGAGATGTGTTGTCATCTTTCATTATTGTGCTCAGTGCTGCTAAGAGACAAATAATATGATTCATCGCCATGCCCCACCCAAAACTATGCTAATAGTATTAATATAGTTTGGTCAAGGTGAATAAAATACTTAAACTGTATTTATTAGTACTGTGTGTGTGTGTGTGTGTGTATGTGTGTGTGTGTGTGTGTGTGTATCAGATTATACAGTGTGGTATACCGTATAGACCGTAACATCTACATGAAAAGGAAAGACTACTGGAGAGGTAGGAAAACCAGTTTGCTCTTGGTTATGGTTGAGAAAGGGTATAGAGTCAATAAAAGGAAATTATTAATTCCAACCTTGTGTCCATCAAGCATATTTTTCTTATCTTCTAACAAAATAATTGTGATTCAGCTTTTTATAGTTCAGTACAAAATACTGTACTCCATAAATAATCAAAAACAAATGAACTGAACACAATCCGCAGCTTATAATCAAAAAGGACGGATATATAAAACACAGACAGAAATACAACGACTCCAATCTGCTAAAGAGACAATAGAGGCGGAAAACATGGAAAACGAAGTGGACCCAGTGAGCCGGCTGTGGACCCAGTGAGCCGCCTGTGGACCCAGTGAGCCGCCTGTGGACCCTGTGAGCCGGCTGTGGACCCAGTGAGCCGCCTGTGGACCCTGTGAGCCGGCTGTGGACCCAGTGAGCCGCCTGTGGACCCAGTGAGCCGCCTGTGGACCCTGTGAGCCGCCTGTGGACCCTGTGAGCCGGCTGTGGACCCAGTGAGCCGCCTGTGGACCCTGTGAGCCGGCTGTGGAC
>JAODUG010062939.1:0-14265 GCA_027564795.1 Aphredoderus sayanus
CGTATTTCGCCCAATTTAACTTTCTCCACTTCCTACCCCTCGCTGCTCCTCTGGCTCTGGTGTGTCTCTCCCTCAGCCTGTGACAACAACCACTGGGGTCCCCACTGCAGCAACCGCTGCCAGTGTGTGAACGGGGCTCTGTGCAGCCCCATCACAGGGGCGTGCATGTGCACGCCGGGCTACAGGGGCTGGCGCTGCGAGGCGGCGTGCGCCCCCAACGCCTACGGCAACGGCTGCCAGCAGAAGTGCCAGTGCCAGAACGGCGCTGCGTGCCACCACGTGACCGGAGAGTGCACGTGCTCGCCCGGGTACACCGGCGCCTTGTGAGTAGGAGCGCACGTATAGTGCACGTGGCGCCACAGCGCACAGCTAAACGTCCACCATATTGCCCGTGGTCGATATTGAGACACTGAGCCAATAGGAGCTGCTGTGTGCTCTGATTTGTCACGCTCTGATGGGACATATCGACCAATCGGAGCACACAGCAGCTCTTTTTGGCTGTTACTGGTAACATGACCGGACCACTTCACATCCCTGTAGTGATCTGTTTGATGTGGGGCGAATCTGCGAATAAAATAATGACGTGTCATTGTCGTTGTTTGTTGTTTTCAATGTGCTGCTAGCTGCGAAGACCTGTGTCCTCCAGGCAAGCACGGGCGTCAGTGTGAGGAGAGATGCCCCTGCCAGAACGGAGGGGTGTGTCACCACGTCACTGGAGAGTGCTCGTGTCCCGCCGGCTGGATGGTATGCACTGACACGCTAACGCTCACCGGTGTGAGCTAGCTAGCGCGATCTGAACAGTTGGAATTATGGGTATTTCCGGTGTCATCGCTGATCTGTCAACAAAAGCCATAAGGTTGATGGAATAAACTAAATTATAAAAGCATAAATGCGTACTATACTGTAACATTCTTACATACACCTATACACTTTTAATATGGTAATAGAACAATATCTCCTTTGCCTCTGGGATCCTGTGAAAGCCAAATAAATGTTACGTAAATAAAGGGGCTCTGAGGAAGGCCTTGCGTCATTATGCAGTTTCAGTAATGTGCAAAATACAGTAAAAAAGGTTTCTTTTGAGGCAGAGCGACCATTTGAATGCTGAGAAGCACACTTGAAAAACAAAGGTGTACTGTGCTGACCATTTAGAGCAATAGTGTGCTGACCATTTACATGATCTTTCAGATTCCCATTATGTCATACAGGCTTGTCTGTAACAATAATGGGTTGTTGTTGCTGTTGTTGTGTGCAGGGTACAGTATGTGGCCAGCCATGTCCGGTGGGGCGGTTTGGCCGGAACTGTTCACAGGAGTGCCAGTGCCACAATGAGGGAAAATGTGACTCCACCACTGGACTGTGTCACTGTAGGCCAGGATACACAGGAGAAAGGTAAGCATGCTTCAGTTGTAGTCCTATAGAATAGTAAAGTAAATTATTTCTATCATCATATAACCAAAACTTTATATAAAAAAGGTCTGAACACAGCTGAGAAAGGAATAGCAACACCAGTATGAAATATGTGCAGGTCAGAAATTGAAACTGATTGAATAGTGAATTGAAAAGTAATCTTTATTTTGCAAATTGTAAATATATGAGAGACAAATTAAACTTGAAAGTGAAAACCCACAAATTATTTGTATGCATTATTCCTCTAGATTTCCCCAAACGAATTATAAAAAAACACACAAACATCAAGCCAAGTCAATGTTTTCACAGACAAATCCTAGTGTGTGCAGAGCAGAGCGTTAGGTCCATATAATTAGCAGTATCAGGGAGTGTACACCATATACTTAACCAGACCAGTGAAGAGACTGGAATAGCCCTTCAACTAGACTTTTATAAGTAAATAAGGGCTTGAGGGAAGCCAAACGTCAGGGTATAGCCCTGCTGGTAACTATGCCGACTATGCCACACCCATAACCACTTTAAGCCATTAGCTGGACCCGAGGTGCTGTGTATGTATGGGAGCAGAGTGTAAAAGCAGGGTAATTGGTGAATAATACAATTTTTTACCGAGAAGTGACTTGTGAAATGAGGTTTCCAATAGCCCCTTTTGTATCACCGTTTTGGGGCTATAACGATTTATTCATCAGTCATATGCTGCACAATTCAAATAAATGTGCATGGTTGCTAGGTTATATTTTTTTAGCATTTAATCTTTGTTTAAAGCTAGTTTGGTGGCCCACCAATGCTATTCATCTGTTTGGTTTGATCATCTGTTAGCCTCCCCAATGCAAACAATCTAACCGCAACTAGAATGCTTTAACCTCTCACTAGGAATAGGAATGATAAAAAACAATCTAAAAGACATTTTCACACACATTGATCAGTAACTTTCCCTAATTTGTAAACATAACTTCATACAGTTTTACACGCACACAAGCTCATTCTACTCATTCTGGCAAGTATACACTGCCGATTAACAAGAACACAATTTCTCATTATGATGCCTTACATCATTGTATTCCTGTAAGGTACTGTAATCAGATTAAGAACCTTTAAGTAAACGCAAGTCATCTGTGTTCACCAGAAATAGGCAAAGAACACACAACTTGGCCCGTACACAGTACGCTACCTACAGTATGTATTTAAACACACACAAAACAGCTGACCCATGGCGTGCCGCAGGTGCCAGGACGAGTGTCCCATCGGGATGTTTGGCGTGGGCTGCACGCAGACCTGCCGCTGCGTGAACGGAGCCAAGTGCTACCATATCAGCGGCATGTGTCTGTGCCAGCCCGGCTTCACGGGGGAGACGTGCGAGGTCCGCCTGTGTCCCCACAGTCACTACGGGCTGGCCTGCAACAGGAAGTGTCCCTGCCACGCCCACAACACGCGCAGGTAAGCTAGCGTCAAGCCCACCAGACGCCAGAGAAAGAAATGCGGAATGTTCCCCTGTCATTTCCAGTTATGCTTGATTATCTTATTATTGATTCGCCGTGTGTACGTTTTTACACCATTATCTTTGTTGTCGAGCTGTTAGAGTTACATACAATACATACAATCCCTCATAAATGTCTATTTGATTGCTATTTCATTTTTGCCCTGACATACTGTACAAACAGACACTTTGTTCCGAGATATTTTATGTAGGTGTATTGGAAATAACTAATTTAAAAGAAAAGAAAATTAAGTTAAAATGATTTAACCCTCCCACTGTCCACAGTGCACTCGCCAGTAGCGGTCGCCAACCACAACATGGACGTATGACATACTGCGGTTGGCTTCCTCTGCTGGTAGTCTGTCGAAAATCCTTAGGACAGCGGGAGGGTTAAGGAGGCTGTTACACTGAGCAGGGGTCTTCAAAAATGTCCAAAACATAATTTTTAGGTCTCTTTGTGGAACCATATGTTTGTAAACTGTATCTTTGTGAGATGTGTGTATGAATGCTATATGCCATCATTTTGCTGTGCAAATGTTAACAGGCTTAGTGTGTTAGACTACCTGGAATTATAGCCCGCCTGCTTGTGTATGCCTGTCAAACCGTTAACTAGGCAGACAATTCCCAACTGTACAGGCCAGTAGCTGACTTTAAGAAAGGTTGACACAGCTGTCAGGTTGCATATGTTGTGACTGGGGACAGCTGTTCCCACCACTTCTTAATAGGACTGTTGTTTTAGGTAGAAGCAGCTGCCACTTCAACAGACAACAAACACTTATAAAGCCTCACCTCATCTGTTACTGCAGTTACCCTGCTAACATGAAATGTGAGAACATTATGGAGCCAGTCAGTGATCTCTTAAGAGGATCAAATCAGTAACTTCCATAGTGATTGACAAAGTAAATAAAAGAGAACTAACAAAAACGAACCGCCTAGACTCACCTTAATTATCAAAATATCAGAGAGATGTTTGTTATGATGAAGGATGTTTATCAAAACAGCTTGACTAATTCTCATAATTCTGCAAAAACTATATTTTTTTCTACCTTCAATGTAACTTATGTTACACTGTTATTTTAACTCTGCTATGGTCTGCTAAAGATTATTCATAGTCATATTTACCTGTCCTGAAAGTGAACTACAGAGTAACCTTTGGTCTGGTTTCATTTTCACATTTATTTTTCACGCCACACAAAAGATCTTATGGTTTGGTTTTCTTCCCTGCTGTTAACTGTCACGGCATGTTGTCATAACATTCCCGCCAACTCATAATCCTGTCCTGCGGCCCAGCTGCCACCCCATGTCAGGGGAATGTACGTGCCAGCCTGGCTGGTCCGGCCTCTACTGCAACGAGACGTGCACCCCTGGTTTCTTTGGCGAGCTGTGCCAACAGGTGTGCCAGTGTCAGAATGGCGCTGACTGCCACAGCGTGACGGGAGAGTGTGTTTGCGCCCCAGGATTTAAGGTACCAGTATACCCAATGTACTATAGCAATGTCCAGAGGGACTTCTTGGCATTTATTTTCCACACCGTTCAATAATATGCTGTATAAATAAACCATTATTAATAACTACATTTCTAAAAAAGGTTTCATAACACATTTGACATCTGCATTTACACAGTTTTGCAATTTTTACAAACCTCCTTTGGACATGCAATACAGTAATCGAGCCTGTATAAGTCACACTTAAAATAAAAAGAGACCTGACATGTTTCTAATGTCTAATCAAGTATGAATGTTTACTGTGAACCGTCTCACTTGCCAGGGGTCCAATTGTTCCGTGCTGTGTCCACATGGAACTTATGGAATAAATTGTTCCTCAGTCTGTAACTGTAAGAATGGTGCTCGGTGTTCACCAGTGGATGGTGCATGCTCTTGTAAAGCAGGTAAGGAGCCTGGACATTTATTGTACATTCTGTTCAATGTGTCTTTCGATATTTGTTGTTTACTAGAATTGACACTGAGTAAGTCTGAACATTAATATGGGCTAATAAGATTCCAATATGATATCTAATAAATTACATGATTATTGTTGAATCACCTGTTTGTTTGGAATACACTGGGGACAGATAGACCAATTCATTTGTTTTGAATGGCTAACCCATTTGTGTAGAGGCTAGCATCTTAGAGCATCTCAGCATTTTTGGTAATTATTATTTACAGCATTGACCAGCTGTTCCTATGTAGTTTGTGGCATGACAACTTACCATTTCCCTAAGATACATCATGGCTGAGATTGGTCTGTAGTTTCTGACAGTTAGAGACATGTTTTTAAACACAGTTATTTAGAGTAGATGGGAAACAACATTGTGGAAAGAGAATTAACCAGATGAACTGAGGACCTTTTAGGATAATTTAAAGGTATATTGTAGTAGTAAGCTAATACACATTTTGTAAAATTCCCCAAATATCTCCTAGCAGTCCACTAGCTTAATAATGTAAAATATAGCAATATAATCAAAGTGGTGCAGACCACACACGATAACAATATCCTATAGCTTTGGCAATGCATTTCCAATGTGTGCGGATGAGCTTCTGAGGAAGCACCCTATGGCATTGGAGTGGTGTTTTTGTTTTGATTTTAGTTAGAATTTTAGCAAACATTCTCTAGATTGACTTACTATACCTTTCTAATTATGACGTCTGGTACTTGTTTGATTAAGATTAATCAGCTTTCAAACGTGTGAAATGAATAGTGGACTTTTTATAACCACAGTATTATTTTATACTGTGACCTGCTCCTTACGCGGTTGAGAACCTGTCCCCTCAGGCTGGCATGGGGTCGACTGCTCCATCAACTGCCCCAGTGGCTTCTGGGGCCTGGGATGCAACCTCACTTGCAAGTGTGAGAACGGAGGGGCGTGCAACGCCCTGGATGGGGGGTGCACCTGCTCCTCAGGATGGAAGGGAGAGCAGTGTGGCCTCCACTGTCCGGTAAGAAACAGTGATTGTGTGTTGCTGTGTAAAGCGTGCAAATAATGAATAATATCATTTCTTGGCTGGAGTTGGCAGTGAGGCTTCTCCATCTGTCCATGTCTATTGCACGACAAATCAGTCATTAAGAATAGGAAAGAGAACGAAGCTGTGTGGATTTAAAGCAAACACTAGACTTCATGGGAGTATCTCAAATGGGCTGTCGGATGTAGACGAGGCCCCTATGGTCTGTCAGAAGGCTTGACTGGGTGTCTGCTGCTCTCATTAGGATGGTACCTATGGCATGGAGTGTAACGAGCGCTGTGACTGTAGCCACGCTGATGGATGCCATCCTTCTACCGGCTACTGCCTCTGCCTGGCGGGTTGGACTGGTAAGTCTGTCTCATTTCCTTTCTTTTCTTTTCCTTTCCTGTCCTTTCCTTTCCATTCCTTTCCCTTCATTTCCTTTCCTTTCCTTTCATCTCCCGTCCTCTCCTCTCCTCTCCCTCTCCCTCTCCCTCTCATCTACCAGTTTCAGGGTGATACCACAGCATTTTCGCCCAGAGATTAGGGAGAGTTTCTTGACAGCGTTCCAGCACTGCCTAGCAATGCTGGAAAACAACCCCTTCAACAAGGCCTTTGTCCCCCTCAAGCTGGCTCCTTGTTTCACATGCCCTTGGGGAGGGAGGGAGTTTATCACTCAGTGCCAAACCAGCCCAGAGAAGGGGGTACAGAGGAGGGACAGGGGGAGGGGGCAGTGGGTATATGAATGCAGGAATTCTGAGATGAAAGAAAGAAAGGCCAGGAAATGTAGTGTTATGTGAAAGAGGAAGAGAGAGATGTGAGAAAGAAGAACTGAAAGTACTGTAATACTGTAGCATGGGGGATGTTGTACTATTCCTTTTGCTGTCACAGCAGTTAAAGTTTCAGTATTTCAAAAGTTTCTATTATGTTGACCCTGTTTTTGACGTTTGACAAGGTTGTTTATCTTCTGGATCAGATGGTTCCAGGAGGATCGGAACGAAATGTTTATCTCAAGTCACCATTGTGTTTTCCCTCTCTGTTGTATTGTGCCTACATTTCTGCCTCTGTTGTTCAGTGCCAGTGCCAGTGCAGAGGAGACAATAAAACATATCTCACCGCTTTTTATTTATTTTATGTGGCAATATGTAGCTTATGTGATAATAGTGTATGTGTTCCTGTATGTGTCCCAGACTGCGTAGAGCGCTGAACACAAAGCACCCCACGACCTGCATGTAATGGACACAGCATGTACAACGTATTTCCGCAGGCATTCACTGTGACAGCGTGTGTGCTGAGGGGCGCTGGGGCCCAAACTGCTCGCTCTTCTGCAACTGTAAGAACGGGGCGTCTTGCTCACCGGATGAAGGGACCTGTGAATGCGCTCCAGGATACAGAGGCACCACCTGTCAGAGGAGTAAGAATAATACACAGACTGTATCATGCTTTAGATTACATTGGAGAGAATGGTGGTGCAGCGTTTGCTAAATGTAGTTCCTTTCATGGTAGTTCATTTCATGGTATTTGCCAAATAAGATAATCATGCCCAGGTTGATGAAACTGTCATTTTCAACAGTTACCATATATTTCAAAATATATCATACATTATATGGTTACATAAATTTGTGGTAAATACATCTGAAAATTATGTAAATTACAGGTCCGTAACTATAGTTATATGTCCTCGTGTACAAAGTAATATTATTATCAGGTAAAAACCTATATTTTGTGCAAGAATATTGTGAATTACACATTTCCATTTTTTGTGACAGTTTGTTCGCCGGGATATTACGGGCACCGATGCAGTCAGGCGTGTCCGCAATGCGTCCATAGCAACGGACCCTGTCACCACATATCTGGCCAGTGTGACTGTCTCCCAGGGTTCAAGGGGGCGCTCTGCAATGAAGGTACGTTTAAGATGTCACATAAAGTTGTTATCCATAAATACTAAATATATTTTGACTTATGGGGCATGTTGTCTACAGTGTTAAATGTGCTCTATACGATATTTTAAACCGTAATATAGCAGCAAACAACTATTTTCTGTCATGATGTAGTGGGGTAATGGATGTAATCCGAGCTAATCCGAACTCCTCTGTTCTTTGATGAAATTGCAAGGCTAACACGTTTGCATCTTTATGCTGGTGTGCTTAGTGTGCCATCTAGTGGCAGAAAGTCTTATAGAAACACTTTAATTTACACCTATCATGAATGAACTGCAAATGTGTCTGTCCTGTAGTCTGTCCCAGTGGCAAATATGGGAAGAACTGTGCATGGAGCTGCAGTTGCACCAACAATGGCACCTGTAACCCTATAGATGGGTCTTGTCAATGCTACCCAGGCTGGATTGGCAGTGATTGCTCTCAGTGTGAGTGTCATATTTTTAAATTACTTCAATTTAATGTATGGCGCCATCTAGTGGTAACTAAAATGAACCAGATACCTGGGTTGCAGCACACTTTTTGCTGTCCTGCCAAATGGTAACATTGTTGCCAGGAAAACATATTATAATGTAGGATACATGTTTTGGTTGATAAATATAAAAGTTTCTTTGTCTACTTAATTATCTTTTTTACCTTTTTTGTTTTTGTGTGGCAAAGTGAGCTTCGTGGGCTTCCTTTGGTTTACTGTATCTCCCTGGACTGGAGTATTTTGCAGGAGGTGACACAGTGATAATGTAGGATGCTAACACCAGGTCTTGCATTGCAGCTTGTCCTCCTGCTCAGTGGGGCCCAAACTGTATCCACACATGTAACTGCCACAACGGGGCCTACTGCAGCGCCTACGATGGGGAATGCAAGTGTACACCGGGCTGGACAGGACTGTACTGCACACAGCGTGAGTCAGGTGCATGCTAGCATAAACAGTGCTTAGCTAAGACTGCTCCTCAGGAAACGCGTGGACGCGTGTAGACTCTTTGAATTTAAACAGACAATCAATCTGTGATATCTGTCATATGTGATGTGATTTATTTGCTATCATTGGGTCCATATTGTGTTCTCTATTGTAATGTATGTTGTTGTTCTGTCACAGGCTGCCCATTGGGTTTCTACGGCAAAGACTGCTCCCAAGCCTGCCTGTGTGGGAACGGGGCTGACTGCGACCACATCACTGGCCAGTGCACCTGTCGCACCGGCTTTATGGGACGCCACTGTGAGCAAAGTCAGTAGCGCAGTTGCTCTCAGTGCAGAACATTGTATGTTTGACATGTTGGATAGGCTGGAGCTTTGGATGCCTAGTGCTGTATTCTACACACCTCTGATGCTGTAGATGAGAAAACAGTCCTAGAAATAATAAATAATAACAAACGACTTCACGAGTATTCATGATAGGACGACCACTGCATTTACGTAGTGAAACACATTGGTAATCATGTCTTGCTAATTTCTTTACATTGATGGTCCTTCTTTGTAGAACATGCGTCATCTTTGAATGAATGTCATCTTTGAGGCCTTATTAAAAACCTGTGCGTATTCCCCCTTCCCCCGCAGAATGCCCCCCTGGTACATATGGCTATGGATGTCGTCAGATGTGTGACTGCCTTAACAACTCCACCTGTGATCACATCACAGGGACATGCTACTGCAATCCTGGCTGGAAGGGGGCCAGGTGTGATCAAGGTGAGAAAACATCATGTGATAGAAAATAAGCCCAAGATACTATACCATTCTGCAGGCAGACTGATACTTTATCATGGGATCATTTTCTGCATCTACCTAAATGACAGCACTCTCCCCCCAGTGTGAGTTGTTTGTATACAGTAGACAATAACAACAACTTGGACATTGACAGATAACACAAATCAGACTCTAGTATACAGTACATACAATATACAATACAGTCTTTAATACAGTACAGTATACAATAAACAGTATGTCTAGAATTTAAGATAGCTATTTAATATTATGAGGCAGGTTTAAAACAAGGTCATATTTCCTCCATAAACTAGTACATGCCCCAAGGTGCATATTATCAAACATTTCTCCCAATAACTCACAGGTGTCAGTTACACCTGCACATTTGCTCGTTAATGTGAATATCTTGTAGCCAATCATGTGGCAGAAACGTAACAAAAGCACATACACATGGTTACTGGGTTCAGTTGTTGTTGAGAGGGAAGGCATCTAATCTAGGTGACTTGGAATAATTGGTGGTGCCAGACAGCACCGGCAATTATCTCTCACAACATGCCAGGCATTAGAGTGGCTGGGCTATAGCAGCAGAGTGTTAAGTATATTTTATACTTATGTGTTCTCTGTATTTTCATTTCCTGTTAGCTGGCGTGGTTGTTGTGGGCAACCTGAACAGCCTGACCAGCACAGCCATGCCTGTGGACACATACCAGATTGGTGCCATCGCTGGGATCATCGTCCTGGTGCTCTTACTCCTTTTCCTACTGCTGCTCTTCATCATCTACAGAAAGAAGCAGAAAATCAAGGAGCCCACCATGCCAGCGGTTACCTACACACCTGCCATGCGGGTAGCTGCTGATTATACCACTGCTGGTAAGATTAGAACCACGGCCCCCCTGCATTGCTTTATTATGTCAACATGACCCCGAATGTGTGCCCCATGTGTGCATGGAACTGCATATGGCTGTAAGTGTAGGGGTGACAAACTGTTTTGGCCTCCAGGTAGTGGGAGGAGTAGAGAGGTGTGTGAGACATTCAGCACTCGTGTGCGGAAAGGGACTGATTTTAGATTCTCAAACCCGGAGCTGTAATGTTGTTGTAATGCTGGTTTCAACCACAAGGGGAACCACAAGGGGACAGATTTTAGATTTTCAAACACGGAGCTGTAATGTTTTTGTAATGCTGGTTTCAACCACAAGGGGAGCTCCAAATGCAAAGACGTTGATAATGGCATCCATAATGTCAAATACTCCATTTGTAGCCGTTTTGCGCATGAAGAGATGTTTGTTTTGCGGAAACTGCATCTAATTGATTTCTGATTTGTCATTTCCAGATACCCGGCCGCCAACATGTGCGACACATCCCAGCAACTACTTCTCAAACCCCAGCTACCACACGCTGACCCAGTGCATTAGTCCCCAGCATGCCAACAACCTGCCTTATGTAAAGGTTACTAAAGTCATTGTGCAGAGATTTTAAAGTAAAAACGAACCTTATGTCAATCACTCGGTGTGAGAGTTAAATAAATTCAGTATTCGTTTAAGTTAAGGACTAACCTGTCAGTTGTCATTACATTTATTCATCTTGTTGTGATGTAGGCCAACAACAACCAGATGTCTGTAAACCTGAAAAATATGGAGCAGAGAAAGAGATCTCCTATCACAGACCACACCGGTACTTTGCCTGCCGACTGGAAACATGGAGACTGCTTCAACGACCTCGGTAAGAAACCTCGACCATTTCTGTGTTATCCACACACTCTTCCTCGTTGTTTGCATAGGATCCAGCATTATTTGACTGTGTCATTGCTTATTGCACCAGGGGCTTATGGAGTTGACAGGAGATACATGGGGAAATCCTTACGAGGTTTGTGGCATGGGCTTCCACATTGTTACGCTTCACGTTGCTTTTTCGTGACATTATGCATGTTACAGCCGCAGCATGTGGCTTGCATGTGTTTTCGGTGTCCCTGCCGCATCCAGACCTGAGGGAAATGTGAACACAAAGCCACCTTTTTAGATCGGATGACTGTCTGGGCACAGAGCAGCGTTTGTGCGCACCAGGCTAGACCTGGTCAAATGAATGCGCTCGTTGTATTCCCGATAGCCGTGTAGCCTCCATGTTGGCTTCTATCTAACTGTCTGTTTCTGGCGGGGTTCAGATCTGGTGAAGGGTGTGCCCTATCACGTCAGCTCCAGCTCGCTCAACAGCTCAGAGAACCCGTATGCCACCATCAAGGACCCTCCACTGTTGATGCCGAAGAACACGGAGTGTGGCTACGTGGAGATGAAGTCGCCCGCCCGCCGGGATTCGGCCTACGCTGAGATCAGCAACCCCGGCCTGACCAGTAGGAACGTCTACGAAGTTGGTGAGGAGATTAAGCGAGACCTTTCTGTCCATCGCTGTGAATAGCGCCGTAAAGATGCTAAGATAACACATGAAGTCCACTGTAGTTAAAATGTTTATATATGTTCTATGAATTCCTATCAAATAATTCCATAAACGTATGTAATTCTTTTTGCTCATAAGAGTTGAAAATACAGTGCTGGCTCACACATAAAACAAGGTTTAAACATCCTTCTTGCTTAGGGAAGACTGTTAGGCTGGACTTAACTGAAGTCATATTAATTCCATGTACAAATATGGACATCTCTAGTAGGGCATAATACTAACTGTGTTCCATGTCATTCCAGAGCCTACTGTTAGTGCCACTCATTCCTCCGGAAACACCAGCTGCCAGGTTTTATTTGGCCAGGACCCATATGATCTACCCAAAAACAGCCACATTCCCAGTCATTATGACCTTCTGCCTACGAGAGACAGCCCCACATCTGAACACAAGGAGCTGGACAGTGAATGAGGGTGGATGTAAGACATTATGCCTTGGCCTGCTTCCATGCCACCAATGGATGGTCTAAATGGGCAGGCACACTCCGATATCATTGTTTATTTTCTTAATGGTGACTGTAGTCATGTACAGTATGTATGATGTGAGAAGTGACTGGTGTATATGTTAAGGTACAGCTGTTCATTACATTGCTTTTAAGGTGCTATAACACCTCCACAAATCATTCCACAACTCCTGGAGTCATACATTCATACAGGCATGCTCATGTAACTGACACTATTAAAAAATCTATTTTTATAGTAGTTAGTGTACAAAACAAATACAACATACACAACTAAAAGAAGACAGCAAATGTAATGGATTTGAACACATTTATCAACAATTATTGTTGGCGTCTTTTATGTTGACACACAAACGTCTAATCAAATTTAGTCTATTTCCTGAGTGTCATTATTTACCAAAGCTACAAATGCCACTTATACACTTTATAATGTGTCTAGGGCAAAGCTGTTATGAATACTTTAACCTATTATATATTGTGCACATTGAGGACCATACTTAATATTTTAGTAATGCAATGATTTTTTTTTACAACAATTAACTTCCCGATATGATTCATGAAACATTTAGTACTTTAACTAACAAGTCCAATAAAGTACATTCAGCTTAAAACAGTATGCAATATTGTGCTACTGTAGAATATTGGTTGCTAAAACATAATACTTTTTGTATCTTTAGGTTTATCTCATTACATTACAGAGCTATTATTTTGGTGTGCCAATTATCTGTATTTATCATCAGACAAAGGTATAGTAAGTCATTCTGGAGAAAGCTTGTTGATATTTGATCTCGATCAAAACAAAAATAACTCTTCCTTCAATACCATAGAGTGCTCCCTCAGAAGCTCTGCCCCACACATTGGAAACGCATTGTGAAGGCTAGGATATTGTTTTTTGTGGTCTGCACCACTCTGTTTTGTTCCTATTTATGGAGCGTGGGCTGTGTAGTAGTACTGGATGATTTTTGTCAGCATGTACAGAAAATGGTAAGCTATCAGACCATAAGGAGACATTTGGTGAATTTGACAAAAAGTGTATTAGCTTACAATCGCTTACTGTACCTTTAATACTGGGGCCAATGTAATTATAAGGACCATAGAAAGCTGTAGGTAATATCTTTTTCTCTGTTGTAATTGTAACACTCTTTCTTCAGCATAGGTTACTCCACCTTTTAATGTGTGTCTATTTAGGATTATGCAAAATATCATTTGAAAACCTGAATTAAAAGAATAAATGCAGCATTCACAGTCTAGATATAGCCTAGAACATTGCTGCAACACTGATACTCTATGTATCTTCTGTAATTTCTAGTAAACCAGTGGTTCCCAATCTGTGGTCCCCGGGACCTACTGCACTGCATGTAGACGTCTCCCTGCTCCAACACACCTGATCCTAATGAATGGGTCCTTATCAGGCTTCTGCAGAAGGTGATAACAACCCATTCATTATAATCAGGTGTGTTGGAGCATGGCGATATCTTAAACATGCAGGGCAATGGGTCCCCAGGACCAGGGCTGGCAAAACACTGCAGGAAATCACAGTAAATCTTTCTGGTGGTTACACCTAGTTGAGGAACTCTGATTTGTGAGTGTGTGTGTGTGTGCGTGCGTGTGTGTGCGTGTGTGTGTGTGTGCGTGTGTTAGTAAGCATATAATTTTTAATATCTGATGCTTCCTTTGTCATTGATGATAATCAAATATTCACACCTACACTTTGTTGGTATGACACAACTGTAAATAGTTACAAAGGGCCACACTCACAAAATCCATGGATATTAGCGCATTTATTTTTGTATGTTATAGGATGTCCAACTTGCAGCAGATGAAATACTGTGTGTGTGTGTGTGTGTGTGTGAAAGAGAGAGAGAGAGAGAGAGAGAGAGAGAGAGAGAGAGAGAGAGAGAGAGA